>OFHU01000297.1:0-105894 GCA_900245905.1 Lacerta viridis
TTGAGACTCCTTCGGGTAGTGAAAAGCGGGATATCAAATCCAAACTCTTCTTCTTCTTGTTATTTCATCGTTTGCACAATGCTGTAAGATTGAGAAACTACAGCTTGCCATACTTCCCTCTCACACATGGCAAGGTTAAAAGAAACCTGTTCTATGCTGCATGTCTGTCAATGACTATTATTATTAGTAATTATTATTATTGGATTTATTAGTTACTTTTTCTTTGCTACTGCAATTAAAAGTGACTTACACACATTAAAACGGGGTGGTGGATATCCCCACCCACACTAAAAGACCAGATAGTTAAGATCCTGTCTTCAGTTTAGCGCATCCTGGATTTCTACTGCTTTTTCTGCCTCCCATTATCCCAGCAGGCTTATTGCCACATTTTTGGTAGCCATCCTTGGCCTGGCCCCAGCATCCTTCTTTGATGGCCCAGTGTTGTTCCTGTGGTTCGCCACCCCTGCTACTGCTACTTCTAGCTAAGAACAGATCGTATTTTTATCTTGGAGTTTGATTTTTATCTCTCTGCCTCCATTGCACTGTGTGTTTGCTGTTGCTGGTTTTCTCATGTGATTTAAATTTTTATAAGCTACCCTGAGCAATGCATCTTCATTTGAAGGGTGGAATGGAAATTCTTACTAGTATTGGGGCAGGAGGCCAAGTTTGAACTTTTTAGTATGTCCCAGGAAGATCTGAAGGCATTTTAACCAGAATGGGACTGTGAATTAACAGTTATGATTTGTTGCCAATTGCACTTCTCTCCTTTTTGTTCTGCTTTTTGTTTCAGGACATTTGACACATTAAGGAACCATCCCTCCTTCTACGTATTTAATCACCGGGGCAGAGTATTATTCCAGTCCCCAGACACGGTCCATTCTTCCTCCAGCAGGGATGCTTTGTCGTCTAGCGCATCGCTGAAGTTGCGGAAATTTGAACCTCTTCGCCGTTAAAGATTTTTACAGATTATTCTAAAAATAGAACAGGACACTGAGCTATAACATTGGAGTTGGGGGTGTAAACACTTTTATTTCATTTCTGGAGCAGTATTTATATTGTCATCATAATTATATATAATCTATATATATATATATATATATCTATATATACAATATATATATATATACTATATTAAAAAAGACACTTCAAACACTTTAATGACAATGACTGAATTTTGAATTGGCAAAACAGTGTAATTTGTTGCTAGAATTATGCTGGGAAACATCACTTTACTTTTTGTCCATTAGCCCACCATCATGGTTGATTCAAATTTAGTGAAAGCAAATACTTTATTTCCAAAAAGGGGGTGATTGTTTTAATGCCACAGATGAGCACAGAAGAAAGGGGGTATTGGCTTATGCTGCTGTTCTGTTGAATGCTGAGGAAGGGGGGTGCTTTGTGTCCATCCCTTCCCTCCCATCCTTTACACAGAAGACAATGGTGATAGTGTTTCTTTCCTGTCTTCAGCACTTTGGCTGAAGTAATGTGGCCGCTGTTATATGATTTGACCGGCATGGCAAGGGGCACACAGACATTCGGACAGGCAGTTCTGAAGTGGGAGTTTTACCCAAACTGTTGCCAGAGACACAAAAGCTCCCTTCGTTTATTGCTCAGTGTCCTTGAGCTACCTTGAAATGCTCACAGGTTTTGAAGGGAAATGGATCATTTTTGAGATCCATTGGTGATCTCACTGGGGGTTAGGCAGGAAGGATGCTGAATCACCATCTGCAGTCTCATCCACTTTGCACCAAGCAAGTGCCGGCTGTTGCCTAAGCTGGGAGCAAGGTTGATCGCAAGAGGGTTACTGCTGCAAAGCAGGAGGGCTGTACCTAAGGAAGGGCTGCAAGTCTGGGTGAGGATGGGACTGCTACATGAGTGAGTGGCTTATAACGCACAAGGGTCTCAGGGACTGCTTAGGATGTCTGTCTTGAGATGCCACAAGGCTGTACAGTTTGTTCTTGCAATGTGAACCAGTTGCTTCCTGGCTTTCTGCTGAGAAGGGTGCATTTTAATCCAGCTCCCTCCATTTACAATAGTGCACTCTCACTGAAAACGTAGGACAAAGTTTGTCCAGAGGTGGGAGAGTTGCTTTGCTTTTGTTTAAACAATTTACCCCGTTTGTCTTGTTTTTCCACTTTGCTGCATTGGTCTTTGGCCAATGGCATCTCCAAGTCACCTGCCTTGGAGCATGTGGGGTGTTTGAGCAGAGGGAATAGATTTCTGTCAGTTCACTAAATTTAGTTTGTCCCCATGTTTGTTTGCCATAGATTTAAACTGGTTGGAGTGGGCTGCAGGAAAGCTGTCCGTCTCTCCTTGGCTGTAATGGCGTGTTTACATTTTACTTTTTCTGTAGTGAAAGAAAGGTGCCCCATCCATTTGTGGCAGCACAGTATAGATACATGGGCATCAACTGTTGGTGCACTTGTGATAGAATAAAACGCATGCATTCCACCCACTATGGTTTGCTCTTTTCTCTGCATGGTGGTTCCACAAAAGGCACCCTAACCACACGGGTCAGGATGACTGTAAAGAAGACATGGCGTTGTTTAAACTCAGATTGCTGCTTGTTCATGGAAGTTATTTCATTGTTACAGTCCCCCGTCCCCCAAGTACACGCAGTGGCAAACTGAACATAAAGCCTGCTGCCTTACTGTTCCCTTCCCATCCCTTGTCCTGGAGTGAAGACTCCTGCTCTGTAAAAACCTGAAAGTGCTTCAGAACTAAGCATGGAGAACAGCAGCTGGTGGGATCTCCTTTTCTTGACAAGAGAGACTGCAGGTCTTATGCTTCACCTACTTGATGGTTCACTTTAATATTTCCTTTAAAGCCAGCGAGGGTCTCCCAGCACATTTTCAGAATTACAGCTGCTACTGTTGGGAGTTTTTCTTGACCCTGTATGGGTGATCTGGGCTGCATAAAAAGATCTCGCCGCCCCTTGTGGTAACCCAACTCCCTGTGGCTCTCATTGCATAAAATTGAGGTGGGGTGAGAAAAGTACCCAATCCAAGTCTTGCATCGCAGTCCTGAATGTTTGCTAGGAAAAGGTTGCACAGTACAGTAGAGCTTGTGGGCTAGTGGCTGTGTGTAAGAGAATGGCTGGTGTCACAGGCGTCCTTCAGTTTGAACTCCCCTCCCCCTGCCTTAGTACCATGTATGAAAATCATTTTCATCTAAACTCTCCTTATTAACCAGGTGCCTACAAACCTGGCAAGAACCTGCTTTGGGTTGCCAAAAAGGCTCCATCACAGCAGGCATCGCTGCATGAACGGAGTCCTCCCCATGTTTCTGTTTGCAACTTGCAAGGAGTAGCAGCTTGAACCTCCAGCATTGATGTTAACTGTCACTTGTGCAAAACTTGTTCTTTCATTTTTGATCTTGCATTGCCTAATAAAGAACTAACATCCTTAAAAAGCACATGGGTTATGAATTCTTTCTTCAAGGATTGAACTAAGAAAAATGCCACTTTTATAAAGCTGAAGGATGGTTTTAAATACACCCATTATTTTTCTCTTTTATTTGGAAAAGGCTTGTGTTTTACTGCACTTGCTACTGTACTGGATTGAATTTGCCTTCTGGTTTGCATAGAGCAGTGGTTGGCAACCTTTTTGATCCCACAGGCACAGTAAAGGTAAAGGACTCCTGGATGGTTAAGTCCAGTCAAAGGTGACTGGGGTTGCGGCACTAATCTCACTTGCTGGCCAAGGGAACCGGTGTTTGTCTACAGACAGATTTCTAGGTCATGTGGCAAGCATGACTAAACTGCTTCTGGTGTAAAGGAACCTTCCCGCCACAGCGATACCTATTTATCTACTTGCACTGGCGTGCTTTCAAACTGCTAGGTTGGCAGAGGCTGGGACAGAGCAATGGGAGCTCACCACATCATGGGGATTCGAACCACCAACCTTCCAATTGGCAAGCCCAAGAGGCTCAGTGGTTTAGTCCACAGCGGCACCCACGTACCTTCTACAGGCACAGTAGAATCTTACGGGCTACTGTAGAACACTTTCCCCAGGCCTTATTTCAGGAGGAAGACATTACCAGGAAAGCATGCAAGCAACTGAATCCTAGTGCTAGTTAGAAGCCTGTGACTTGAATTCTCTGTACAAAAAGCGTACCTGGTTTTTTAAAAGCTAGCATTACTGCCCGTCATCTTAAGTTGGCAACTTTTTAATACATAAGATTTTTTCATTATGAAATTATTGAGGCAGGCAGAGCTCCATCTTCAGCCTGAAGTAGCAGCATAGGAACAGCTTCTCTTTTTAAGAGACACCCACTAAAATTTTATAAACAGCAGCTAAATTAGATAGCAGCCATGTCTGTTTATGCCGGGGTAGGCAACCTAAGGCCTGGGGTGCCAGATGCAGCCCAATCACCTTCTCAATCCGGTCCGGGAATCAGCATGTTTTTACATGAGTAGAATGTGTGCTTTTATTTAAAATGCATCTCTGGGTTATTTGTGGGGCATAGGAATTTGTTCACCCCCCCAATATAGTCCAGCCCCACATGGTCTGAGGGATGGTGGACCAACTCATGGCTGAAAAAGGTTGCTGACCCCTGGTTTACAGGTGAGAGGAAGTTCTAAGGAACTGCTATTCTAAAGCTCGTTTGCAATACACAAAATGCACTTTCCCCGTCTCTTGGGATAAGAGTAGAGTGGAATTTGAAGTCCAACAATATTTGGAGGACCACAGGTAAGCCACCCCTTGAACAGGTTGTGTTTTGATAGCAACACCACCCCTTTCTCTGCAACACCCTTGTTTCGGTACCACTGTATTATGGCAAACAGCCATGCAGAATATACCTAATTTGCCTAGCAAGTAAATTTTAATATAGTTGACAATTGCCTGCCTAGCCAGCTTACTAAATTTAAAATTGTTCCAACTTGAGTTAGCATCATTAGCTAAGGAGCAATAACACCCAGCATGCAACTAGTTACTCCATACTCCACACAGAGAACAAGCAATCTGATAAATCAGGGATGTGGTACCTGCTTTTTTCTTGGGACTGCAATTCCCATCCACCCCAACCAGCGGTCAGGGAGGAGGGAACTCTTGTCCAGGAGCACGGGAACAGCCATACGCTGTTCCTTAGTAGAAAGTTTTCATGGAAGCCTTTTGAAGACAGGTGTAAGCTGCAGTTTTTCCAATCTAAACCAGATTTCTTATTTGTTCCAAAGTTGCTTTAAACAAGTTTGTCTACAGGTAAAAAGTGGGCACTCAAACAAGTATTCCTCATGTAAACATTTTCTCAAAGATAATGCATGGTGGTGGCGGCGGCTGTAAAAATCAGACCTGCACACATGCATGATTTGAATTTGGACCCACGGCTAGTTGGGTATGTACTGCATATCTTGAAATATTTTGTCACCAATTTACTTAAGCAGGTGTACCCTGCAGTTCCCAAATTTGTGTTTTGCCGCATCCCTCCACAGGACCTCCTTGCTCCCATCACACTTGGTAGATGTGAGGTCCCAATTTCTTCTGGTCCGAGGCCTTTAGCATGGAGGCTGCCAGCTTTCACATACCAGCACGGTGAACAGGATATTTTAAAAGAAAATGTCACCATTTTGCCTGCCCCCAATCAAGGTGGTGCCTCTCCAAAGTTTTAAGAAGTTAGGAATTCTTAAAGCTAAATAGAGCAGGCAGGCGCACCTGTGCATGAGGCAACATCAAAATGCAGGTGTGCATTAGACCGTCTACTTCAAAATAAAAAAAACCTGCAACTGGTCATCTAGAGGTAACATCTTAATTACAGGTGAAACTCGAAAAATTAGAATATCGTGAAAAAGTCCATTTATGTAAGCAATTGTTTTCATTAGCTACTGGAGTTTAATATATGAGATAGACTCATGACATGCAAAGCGAGATATGTCAAGCCTTTATTTGTTATAATTGTGATGATTATGGCACAGCTGATGAGAACCCCAAATTAACAATTTCAACTTTGGGGTTTTCATCAGCTGTACGCCATAATCATCACAATTATAACAAATAAAGGCTTGACATATCTCGCTTTGCATGTCATGAGTCTATCTCATATATTAGTTTCACCTTTTAAGTTGAATTACTGAAAGAAATGAACCTTTCACAATATTCTAATTTTTCGAGTTTCACCTGTACTTGTCTCAACTCCCATCATCTATGGTCAGCTGAATCTCCACTTCCCTCCCTAGAGATGTTTAGGACAAAGCAGAGCAGCTGAAGACTACTTCAGTGCAAGAAAACGAGACAAACTACACAATTAGGGTTTTATTTTTAGCACCCACATGCGTATGTGTTTTGTGCATGTGTCTTCTACCATGATTCCAGGGAGAGCCCTGCCTTGTTTTGCCAATACCAACCTGCAGAACTGGCAAATTGTGTTCACACAAGATGAGCCCCAAAAGGACCTAGCTTCAGAGAAATTATGTGCATAACCAGAATCTGTCAGCCAAGGTTATCCTTAGCCAAAAGCACACACGGCCATGAGAGAGCAGCTCAAATCTTTAGAAGGTTCTGCTCATGATTAGACCAACTTGGGAATGGGCTTCTGCTAGGGAAACGCACACCAGCTTGTTCACACATAGGGTTCTGGAAGGTAAATCAAGCAAATATGAAAATGTACTTTGGTAGTGTTGCCTCAAGTCACTACAACAGGGCCCCTGGTCTTCATTTGCTTTCCCTTTATCTCACCATTCCTTGCCCTTCTCCAGCCTCTGCATTTTAGACTACAACTCCTCAACTCCCATCAGACCATGCACAATATGGTTGTGCTGGCTGGAGTTGATGGGGGTCATCAGTTGTAAAAGGCTGCACTCTATTCCCACTGCAAAGGGGGGATCATGAAGAATCCAAGGCCTTGCTCTGTCAGAACAAATCTGAGAAGTGACTTATGCAGACTGCTGTGTAGCTGCACACCAGATGAGTAATGGCAAGTCTTTTGTCATCGCAGTGGCTTATTTTTTTTCCTTTGGGTTTTTCCTTCATCCAATTTTGGCTCAGTCAGCAATTACAAAGCAGCAAGTCAGTCAGTGCCATGGAGTGCAGCTTAAAAGATTACTCAGAGCATGGCTTCAAACACTCTCTGCATTAAGTCTTTCCAACAGAGAGCTGGCAGCACCAGAGTCAAGTCATGGTGCATCCAAGTACTGACACCAAGTGTTAAAGAATGGCAGAAAGGTCAAGCTTATCAGACACCATTCCTGCTGAAATGCAAGTTGTGCAGCCCCACAACCAAGGTCATGGTCTGCACCCCCATGCTATAATGGCAGTTGGAAGGGAAGTGTGCTTGGGCCACCCTTGCCAGAACTAGGTCAGAGCTCCTGCTCCTGTTTGCAGTTAGCCTTTTCTCCTCTGTGTAGGAGAGGCAGCCCCTATTCCCAACTGGAAAGAGGATGCTCTTCAGATCTTGGATACTTCCACCTGGAAGGTGCAAGTCTTCTTGATGGAGCATACAGTAGAAGCTTCCCTCATCAACGGTTAGATAAAATGTGAGCCAAACTAGTGCTGTGGCAGCTGCTCAAATTCAAAACTGAAGCTCTGTTGCTTCAAAGCCGGGGAGACTGGGCCTAATGTATGGAGCGTCGTATCCCATTGCAGGGGCCCAAACAAAGTAAGTCATTGACATCCAAGAGGAAGCAGTCACCCCACTCCTGGCTAAGCACCACTATGGAATGCAAAGGGACAATCTGCCAGTGACTGAAGAACATAATGTGGAAAATCAGGTGCAACTATAGAGTCAAAGCAAACCATGTGAACCAGCTCCTCCTGCAAAGAAGAAATGTGCATTCCAAGAGTCAAAGTGGTCTTTTGGAGGAAGGAGGGAAGACAACAGCAGGGGTCTTCTGTGTTTGGGGTGTTTTGTTCTTTTGTTTCTTGTGCTTGCAGGCAACTGGGATTACCAGGGATTCCTCATCAGCACCTCATTCAGATTAAGCACTTCGTAGGAAACCATAAAATGATTTTTATTATTTACAAGTGCTAAAAAAATTCATCTCTGTATGTGTGTATATATACACACACACACACACACACACACACGCACACACACTATTTGATATATCAAATTAAGGATCTGGTAAACAACACTGTCCAAAATAATCTCTTTTCATATGAACATTCAAAAAGTGAAACACACACACACACACACACACACACACGTGTTAATATTTGGGGGACAGGGATTGTTTTTGTTTGTTTGTTTTTTTAAAACCCCAAAGTTTCCTTCTAAGTGCTTCCAAGGCCAAGTCCACGTGAAGAGTCTCCATCCTCCTCACAAGATGAAAGAGAACTGAAGTCAGGAGCCTCAGGCACGCACTTTCATAAAGTCTGCAGACAAAAGAGAAGAGAGGCTGAGTTAGGTTGCTTAGTGGCTACCAGGAGCAGCAGTCACAGGGCTCTTGGCCACTTTTGCTCAACCCAGTTTCAGCAGCTGCTTTACTCTCAAATTCAATGATACCCTGAAAACTCATGCCTGGGTCGGCTGCCAGTTCTCAGAAACTTTTGCCTTCGTGTCTGTAGCAGCAACATGCACTACCATCACGAAGGGATTTCTCTCTCTCCTCTTTTTTTTTCCTTTTTGAACAAAGGCTCTCTCCAACACAAGCGCAGATAAAACGTATGCATTTTTGTTTTACCAGATTCGACCTGCTGCCTAAAGCAGCTCTTTAAAAAGTGTCTTAGAACAAAGGTTCAAATGAGTAAATTCTCATCACCTGCAGCAGAGGGCAGCACTGAGTGTTTTTCTTCAGCCCACTGAGCAGATTGGGCCCTTCAATGTGAGGTGGGGAGTGAGGACGCCAGACCCTCTGCAGCAAATCCATCAAGGTCACAGCCCAGTTTCCATTGAGAGAGACTTGCAAATGTAAAAAACTCCACCCTTCTTCTCAGATTCCAACAGAAAAGCCGCCTGACTGCCAGGGGCAGCTGCTGCTACGTCCTCTTCCGCTCCTCTTCAACACAGCAAACTTGTTCTCCCTGGCCCATGTACTCATCTTGCTGGGGCACAATTATCTACTGTTGACATGATTAACTCTGTTGTGCAGGCTGTTGAACTCTATTTCCTCTAGTATTCTCTCTAAGTGCTGAATTAACACCCGTTTTTTAAACCTAAGAGAAAGAGGGGGGGAGGGGAGCAATTTAATGTGGGTTTTGCACTTCTGTTCCAAGTTCCCCCTCTGAAACAAACAACTGCCTTTGCATTACTCTGTAGAACATATGCATGGCCAGAGCTGACACACCCTCCTGTGCTTGGAATATTAAGTCACAGCAACCTATGAGCAAAAGGTTCCTCCCACCATCAAAGGCGGCGGTTTCAAAGAACATCTTGCAGCACAATAGGCAAGAAGCAAACAGGCCACTATCAGAACACATGCACATAACTGCTCAAGCTTTGAACATGTCATCTGGATACAAACCTTGCTGCTTCCTTGATAGCAAATTCAATGAAATATTTTTGAATTTCAACAGGGCCTTGAACTTCTTCAAGGAGAGAGAAAATCTTTTCAAAATCTACAGTTAAAAAACAAAACAAAAAGTGAGATCATGGTAGCGATGGTAAAACCATCAGAATCCTGCCCTCAACCCTGCCCTTTGCTTCCAAGCAGTGGCTGCTATCTCAAACTCTCCCACAGTGCTGGAAGCTAACCATGGTGGAATTTTTGCCCTTATTAGACCCTCAGTGTCCTCCTAAAGGCCACTCCTCTTCATTCCTGGGGCGTAGCTGTTTGTGCAGGATCACATGGGGCAAGCCTGGTGATAAATGAGCCAGTCTGCTGCCTCGACTTGACCCTCCTCATTGGAGAAAAGACATTTTCTCCTGCTAGCACAGATTTCCTCCTCTCCCCTTTGTAACAGCACTCCACACTAAACTGACAAGTCACTTTCTCTCGTGGTCACGTTCCACAGGTTTCTAAATGTGAATTCCACTATGATGGGTGGCTGCTGCCATTTAGACAAACTCTACAATTACATTTCTGCCAACTCTTAAAAAAAAAAAAAGAGAGATCCTCACAAATTCCGAAAGGTGCCAAGCTAGACTGGCGCCGTAGCAAATGCCACGCGCGCCCCGGGAACTGAAGTGTCCCTGCAATAAATGATAGGCGGAGAATGAAATACCACAAGCTTCATCAGAGCTGCCTTCCATTTCACACCCGTGAAAAGTCAGTTGGCTTTTGGATGCCCTGGCACTCTATCTGGGCTGGCGGGAGCAACACAGGACCTCCCTTAGGACAACCCAGCCCCCTCTCTGACACTCACTTCTCCCGGGCTTCCGGACCTCCTTCATCACTTTGATTTTGATCACTTCGTTGCTCCCTTCGAACATGCTGGGCGTGATTTTCACCGAATGGGACACGGTCCCGGGTGCAGATCCCGGCAGGAGTTTTGGGTCCCCTGAAGACACACTGTAGCTGACAGGTCTGCGAAGCAGGGAGCTGGCGACAGGCCTGAGGTCCAATCCGTCTCCCCCGAGGCAATTCAGCTCGCCGGGCAGGGAGTCCACCTCGCCGGGCAGGTCGTCATCCATCAGGGCTGCTGGGGGCAGGGGGATCAAGGCCATCATGGGCATAGGCAGCCCGTCTCCCTGCTTGTCCAGGGACTGGAAGTGTTCAGCTTTCTTCTCACCATTGCCATCCAGGACCGCATTGCTATTTGCATCTGCCAAAAGAAAAAAAGAGCCCTCTTAGGGAAGTTTATTAATGCTCAATGCCGTATCGCAGGCACACCCAACCGGTAGACCAGCTCCCCACCCAAAAGGTCAACAGCTTTGACCTGAACCCCAAAAGGGTCATCCTGTTCCCTAAGAAAAGCTCAAGAACTTTGAGCTGAGCCCCATAAAACAGGGTCTCCTCCCTAAAACAAGTTCAACAACTTTTACTTGAACCCCCCCCCCCAAAGGGGTAGATCACTGCCAGTCTTCAACTCCATGAATAGATGGCACTCTCTTGGGAGTTGGCCACCCCTGATCGTGTTTTTAATATTTGGTTGGGAGCCGCCTAGAATGGCTGGGGAAAGCAATCCGGATGGGCCAGGGCAGAAATAAATTATTAGTATTAGTAGTAGCTAAGCACCCAGCAGAAGGCACCTCCTAGGCGGCTCAAGATCCTAATTCTAGCAATGGGAGCACCACAGCAGAAAGCAAAAAAATAGGACCTTAAAATGAAGTGGGGAGAGGAATTTGATAGTTAATTACACAGTTAATCAGTCAAGGAGCAAAACCAGTTAGGCTGTGTTTAAACAACTCTTTCGGCAGTGGTAAGGTGTAGCATGAATTCATTTTGATAGCAACCAACAGGAATGACACCTGTGGTTTTAAAAAAAACAACCAACCTTTTGAGATCAAATGGCCCTAAGATCAAGGACCCGCCCCAGGTCTCTCTGCTCCCAGGCAAACCAGGCCCGTTTCCTTATAGTGGTGGCCCAACTCGGCCCTCCAGCTGCTTTGGGACTACAATTCCCATCATCCCTAACTACTGGCCCAGTGAGGTAAGGATGATGGGAGTTGTAGTCCCCAAACAGCTAGAGGGCCAAGTTTGGCCACCACTGCTTTACAAGTTCAGCTCCCCTATTTTTGGCTCATCAGTGGTAATCCTTCTCTTAAAAAAAAAAAGTTTCTATTTTTTATAGTTTGTATTAGGTTCTTAAGGAGAGAGGGTGAGGGCTGCAAGGGAGTGTGCCCTAGCCGACAGAATGGCTGGGGCATGTTCCACCGGGGGGGGGGGTCCTCTGGGACGCCCAATCTCAGTGATCATGGACAGGAGGAGTTATGCTAAGACCAGACCCCGTCATGAAGTTCAGTCGTTGTTTGAAGACTATCCCTGCCTCCAGGTCTGGTCTTGACTGGATGGATGGTGGAATCAGCAAGGGAGACCCACATGACCTGTGCAATGCCAAGTCAATGATTTACAAGACTGCTGCCACCCATGACTTGAGCGTGGCTGGAGGACTTGACCTGGCCATGTGTGACAGAGACTTGGTTGGACGAAGCAGACAGGCCTGTCCTTGCTGCTGCTTGTCCACAACGTTTCTTGTACACACAGCAACCCATGGTTTTTAGGGAGTCACTGCTTTGCACCAGGCGCCCTCTTGGGAAGACCCAGTCCTCTGACTGCATGTTCCAGAAGGTGGGCAATAGGGGCAGTGCAGGATTCCTTTTGGTGTACCAACCTCCTCGCTGCACCAATGATTCCCTGCCCAAGTTGCTTCATGTCATGGCAGATGTGCTCCTGGAGACTCCTAGGTTGGTTGGTCTAGAGGATTTTAACATCCACACCGACACAACCTTACAAGGGGCCGCTCGGGACCTCATAGAAAGCATGGCCTCCGTGGGGCAGTCCCTGTATAAGTTTGGCCCAACTCATAGTTGCGGACATGCCTTAGACCTGGTGTTCACCTCTAGTGATGGGGGATCTGACATTAAGTAAAAGTGAAACAAAAGAAGTGTCGTGACCAGATCACTTGGACTTCTCCATGACCCTTCCCCTCTGCAGGGAGGCGGGACCGATTTGGATGGGCCGCTCCTGCCACTTAATAGATCCAAATGGTTTCCAGAGTGGTAGGGGGTGCTTCATCCCATGCTGATGGCCTTTCAACTGATTCCCTGGGGGCCCGCTATTGAGCTTGGACTGCCCCGCGGTTTCCCCCAGAGCTGAGGGCGATGAAACAATCACTGAGACGGCTAGAGCGCCGGTGGCGGAAAACTCATTCTGAATCAGACCAGACACGGGTTAAGAGCTCAATGTCGAGCCTAGTGAGTGGCAATGGCGACGGCGAAGAATATTTTCTTCGCCGTCTCTATTGCATCTGCAGAAAACAGCAGCAGGAGACTCTTTCAGGTGGTTCGCAATTTCACGGAACTACCTTTGTCACCGGGGCCTTGTAAAGACCCCAAGATCTCCTGCAACAGTTTTAGAAAGTTTTTTGCAGATAAAATTGCTCAGATTTGACTCCACCGTGGGATCAGGGACGGGGTGGGAGAGTGCTAAGAGTCCTGTCTGGTCGAGTTGTATGGAATCAATTCCAATCTGTTCCACTTGCTTGGACGAGTGAAACCAACCACCTGTCTCCTTGATCCTTGCCCATCCTGGCTCATAAAAGCAAGCCGGGAAGGACTGGGTGATGGGATCCACTGTGAGGGCCGCTGAAAGAGGCAGTCATTAAACCGCCAATATGGCCTTCTGGACCATCTAAAGGGGCTGGGAGCTGCGGGCACTGTTATACTGTGGCTCCACTCCTTCCTCCTGGGCCGTGTTAAGAAAGTGGTGATGGGGATGAGTGTTCAGACCCCTGGGCTCTCACTTGTGGGGTGCCTCTGTCCTCTCCCCCATGCTTTTTAACATCTACATGAAGCCTCTGGGAGAGATCATCAGGGGGTTTGGGCTGGGTGTTCATCAGTATGCGGATGATACCCAGCTCTACCTCTCTTTCAAATCAGAACCAGTGAAGGTGGTCAAGGTCCTGTGTGAGTGCCTGGAGTCGGTTGGATGGTGGCTAACGGATTGAGGTTGAATCCTGACAAGACAGAAGTCCTGTTCTTGGGGGACAGGGGACAGGCTGGTGTGGAGGACTCCCTGGTCCTGAATGGGGTAACTGTGCCCCTGAAGGACCAGGTGCACAGCCTGGGAGTCATTTTGGACTCACAGCTGTCCATGGAGGCATAGGTCAATTCTGTGTCCAGGGCAGCTGTCTACCAGCTCCATCTGGTATGCAGGTGGACCCTACCTCCCTGCCCGTAGACTGTCTCTCCAGAGTAGAGCATGCTCTAGTTATCTCCTGCTTGGACTACTGCAATGAGCTCTACGTGGGGCTCCATTTGAAGGTGACTTGGAAACTGCAATTTATCCAGAATGCTGCAGCTAGACTGGTGACTGGGAGCAGCCGCTTAGACCACATAACACTGGTCCCAAGAGACCTGGCATTGGCTCCCAGTACGTTTCCGGGCCAAATTCAAAGTATTGGTGCTGACCTTTAAAGCCCTAAACAGCCTCATGCCAGTATAGCTGAAGGAGCGTCTCCACCCCCACCGTTCTGCCCGGACACTGAGGACCAGCGCTGAGGGCCTCCCTGCAAGAAGCAAGGTTACAGGGAAACAGGCAGAGGGCCTTCTCGATGGTGGCACCCGCCCTGTGCAACGCCCTCCTGTCAGATGTCAAGGAAATAAACAACCAACTGACGTTTAGAAGACATCTGAAGGCAGCCTTGTTTGGGCAAGTTGTTAATGACTGATATTTTAATGGACTTTTAATATTTTGTTGGAAGCCGCCCGGAGCATGCTTGGGGAGTTTTGTTTCAGTAAGTTAGCTTGCTTATTTATTATAGTGCTTCTGGGTATGTTTTAATACAATAGCGTCAAACAGTTCAATTCCTCTGCTTATAAAAATGATTCCAGAAGACAAAACCTCAGTGCACACAAGACAAAAAAATATATGCATTTTTCACCGAAGTACACACATTGTCAAAAACACACAAAGAGGCAGACGGAAATCGCTCAGGGAGCCTTTAGGAAGCTAAGCACAAATTACCATTGAAAGCTGGCATGGCTTTGAGGGTGGTGTTGGCTGACGTCCCTGAAGCAGAAGGGGGCCCCTTCCCACTGATATGGTTGGCTATCGCTGGTGGAGACTGGGGCCGCCTCAGCAGTGGGGACATACTGCGCCTCCTTTTCAGAGAAGCTGGCGTGTTGGGCTCTCCTGGGCGCTTGATTTTGTTCTGAGGACCAGCGACGAACTCGTCTGCTTCATCAATCATCATGCCCTGGAAGACACATCATTACCCGTTAAGAACAACCCACAGCATTCTTCTAGTTTTGTAAGAAAGGGGCAACTCCACTCATTTACGGGCAGTGAGAAATTGCCGGGGGGAAGGGGACCCCATTAAATCGGCCTACCTTCTTATCCTGCTTGAAAGGGTTCCCAAAAGTATGCAGTCTTTTGGGCTGGTCTGGGTCAATTTCTCGTAGTGGAGGGGGCATCATCTTGAGATATTCCTGGTAGTTCCCCATCTGAGCCACAGGAACACTATGAAGGCAGTCTGCAACAGAAACAGAAAGGACACCACACTCCATTTCCAGAAGACTGAAACTTCCCGAAAGGGTCATTCCACATCATGTCACCCACCATCTCGGGTTTTGGATGAGACTTGGTGTATACACCCTTCCCCTATGATTGAAAGAAAGCCCCTTAAATTTCCCCCCTCTATCTCAAACGGTTTTAATTTTACAGCACTTCAAATTTCGTGAAATCTGCATGTTGTCCCTCTTGAGATCCTCGGCACATGTACATTTTATTTTTTCTCCATAAAAAGGCATTTATATAATCTTTTGAGCGCTGTTGTATTTTTTTCTGAAATCCTCATCCTCTTATGGAGCTCTGTGTAAAATTTCAAATAGATCTGATAATTGGTTATGGAGGAAAAAATCATTGGAGCATTCTGGGAGATGCAGTCGGGGGAGGGTTGCAAAAAAAATATAAAAAATGGCGATCGCGCCGATCCAAGCAGTGATTGTGGAACCGTTTGCGGGCCAGATGCAGAGGGCGATTGAGCCGGATGCGGCCTGCAAGCTGTGGCTTGCCGGCCCCCGATCTAAAGGAACCAAAGTACAACTTCAATTCAGCGCCACACGAACACGGCACCCACCTTCATCTTGGCCAAGAATGAGCTTGTGTGTTTTCAGCAGGTTCGTCCTCATGCGGGTCAGCTGGTCTAAAAGGCTGCGGCGAGGAATATCGTAAGCGTTCCTGTAAGCCTGTGGCTTCAGATCCTGTTTTTTGTCAAAACAAAACAGATCATTTGCAAAGATGGAAACTGCAAAGCAAGCAGTTTATTCCCCCTTGGTGCCATGTCACACCCACCTTGTTTATTTTTTTTCATATATATAATAATTTTTATTAGTTTTTCAAAACGTAACATTCAACTGCTATATAATATAGAAAGCCTTTGGCTGCAACAGCCTGAAACTTCCCTCCTCCTCGACTCATGGTTTCCCTATTTATAATCTAATACTGCATTTTGGAATTATAATTATTACTATTAAATACTAACCATCAATCAACCATTTTTATATTATGCTTTGCAATATAGGGGTACCTTGGTTTGCATACATTTTAGATTACAAACACCGAAAAACCCGCAAGTGCGGGTCCTGGTTTGCAACCTTTTTTTTGGATGACGAACAAACTTTTTGGGGGGAGGCCCCACTGGCGAAAGCAGACCTTGGGCTAAAACCTGTTTTGGTTTACAAACGGACCTCCGGAACGGATTATGGTTGTAAACCAAGGTACCGCTGTAACTGATAAAGTCCACCTTACAAAACTTCTTGCAACCCTACCACCATTGGGCTAATAATATCCTTGCTGCAATTCTTGCAGATAAAGTCTTTTATCTTGCTTATGAATTTCATTACCTACAATGCCTAATAAGAAGGCTTCTAGCTTGTTTTTTTACAAATATATATTTCAACATTTTTTAACGTTCATAATAAATCATTTCCCAGAAAGCCTTCATCTCCTTACATACAGTACCACATACAGTTAAAAACAGGCATGTCCAAAATGTGTTTTGGGGGCCCAATCCAGCCCACCAGTCGGTTTAACCCGGCTCCTGTGGCAGTTTATTTCCTGGGGTAAAATCCCCCCAAAAAAGCCCAACTTCAATCCTAAAAGCAGCTCAAGAACTTCAACCCTAAAAAAGCTCAACTTTGGGATAAAATCCTAAAAGCAGCTCAACAGCTTAAATCCTCAAAGAACTACTCCAAAAAAACTACTCCAACAATTTCAATCCTAAATAAAGCTCAACAACTTTGGTCAGTCCCCACGGCCCTTCACTCCATCCAGTCTGGCCCTCTTTGGAAAAAGCTTGGACACCACTGGTTAAAAATCACCTTCCTTTCCACCCCCCCTTCTTTTCTTTCCATTCCCGACAACGACTGAGCGAATGTCGCTGCACATCACACCCACCTTGTTTAAGAGCCCTATGTGGAAGCCAGTAAATTCCTTAACGTTCGTTTCAGGAAGCCTCAGCGGAGATTCACCTGAGATCCCTGGAAGCAGCTGTTTGAAATCCCTGTTCTGGATAGGGGAGAGGCCGCTGGAGTGGTTCTTCACTTTAATGCCTGTCTCCTGTGGCACTTTCTTGCCCACCGAACCTATGATCCGCTCCGACTCTATTTTCGTCTACGACAAAAGCACAGGGTACATTAAGCAAATGGCAGTCAGCGTAAAGCAAATTCTGGCCGCGTCAAAAGGCAACCCAAGCCTGCTGTCTACATGCTGAAAGAGTTGCAGGGGTTAGCAAGCTTTTTCAGCAGGGGGCCAGTCCAGATTTTTTTTGGGGGGGGGAAATGAATGGATTCCTATGTCCCACAAATCACCCAGAGGTGCCTTTTTTTTAAGGGCACATCCTACTCATGTCAAAACACGCTGATTCCCAGACCGTCTGTGGGCCAGATTGAGAAGGCGATGGGGCCGTATCCGGTTCGTGGGCCTTAGTTTGCTTCCCCATGGATTAGAGCAGGGGCCGGCATTTTTTTTTTTGCCACGGGCCAGTCCACTGTCCCTCAGACCTTGTGGGGGCCAGACTAGATTTTTTTGGGGGGGGGGAAAATGAACAAATTCCTATGCCCCACAAATAACCCAGAGATGCATTTTAAATAAAAGGACACATTCTACTCATGTAAAAACACGTGATTCCTGGACCGTCCACGGGCCAGATTAGAAGGCGATTGCAGCATCCGGCCCCTGGGCCTTAGGTTGCCTACCCGTCATCTAGTCCATGGGTAGGCAAACTAAGGAACGGATTGAGAAGGCAATGGGGCCAGATCCGGCCCCCGGGGCCGTAGTTTGCCTACTCATGGTTTGAGGGTTACTTGTCACAGAACTCTGAAGATTCAAGGCCTGTGTCTAAAGCAGGCATAGGCAAACTCGGCCCTCCAGATTTTTTGGGATTACAACTCCCATCATCCCTAGCTAACAGGACCAGTGGTCAGGGATGATGGGAATTGTAGTCTCCAAGCAGCTGGAGGGCCAAGTTAGGCAACCACTGGACTAGAATTTCACTGGAAAATAAGGCCCTTGCTTCAGTATTTCAAGATGCTTTGCCTGGAGGGGAATGCCGATTTCTAGAACTGCAGGCATGATACTCAAGTGAACGTTTCCAAAATCAGCAAAATCCACCCATGTTTTGTGTCAGCTGAACACTTCCATCCTCCTTGTCCGTAGGAAGGTAGAAAGCTTTAGCCGACGTTTACCACACTTTTCCGTCTATAGGATGCCCCCATGTAGAAGACACCCCCCCTTATTGAGTATTGAGCTTTGGGGGGAGGACTATTTGGGGGGAATGCCAAAAATTGCTCACCCCCCAGAAAGCAGCACACAACCACTCACATCGCAGAAACCACCTATCAGCTGTCCGGCAGCTGCCAATCATGCTCCCACTTGCGGCAACAAGGGCAACTGTCTATTGGCTGTGGCAGTGGGATCGGGAGGGCTAACAGCAGCAACCGGGCAGTTGTGAAGCGAGCAGCTGTGTGCCGTGTTCCGGTGGGCAAGTGGTTTTCGGCACACACACCCCCCAAATCAAGCAGCAAATGCCGAAAATTGCCCACCTGCCGGAACAAAGTGTGAACCCAAGATGTTCAGTGGTGATTTGCCTCTTGATTGTTTGGTGGGAGGAAAGTATCCCGAAAATCGCTTGCCCGCCGGAACAAAACGCGAGCCCAAGATTGGAAGCAGCAACCGGAAGCGACACAGGCGGTTGTGCGCTGCGTTCCGGAGGTTGAGCTATTTTCAACATCCTCCCCCCAACGACCTAGCGGCCAATCACCACTAATAGGCTTGCACCAAAAAACCATTCGCCTGCTCAGCAATACCCGTGTATAAGACGACCCTAAATTTTTAACCCCATTTTTAGGTCAAAAAAGCTCGTCTTATACACGAAAAAATTCGGTAACAGCTGATTACTCTATTTAATATTCGGCAAAACCAGAACAGGAGGAAGCACTGGTCGCATTTCTTAAATACCATGGGGAACGGGGCAACTTTGAGCAAGGGAATAGTCCATGGGTAGTACTTTGGCCACCTCATGAGAAGAGAAGACTCCCTAGAAATGACCCTGATGTTGGGAAAGATGGAGGGCACAAGGAGAAGGGGACGACAGAGGATGAGATGGTTGGACAGTGTTCTCGAAGCTACTAACATGAGTTTGGCCAAACTGCGAGAGGCAGTGAAGGATAGGCGTGCCTGGCGTGCTCTGGTCCATGGGGTCACAAAGAGTCGGACACGACTGGACGACAACAAAGGCAAACTAAGGCCCGGGGGCCGGATCCGGCA
Organism: Lacerta viridis; assembly: GCA_900245905.1. NCBI lineage: Eukaryota > Metazoa > Chordata > Lepidosauria > Squamata > Lacertidae > Lacerta > Lacerta viridis. The sequence continues at coordinate 19,301 of OFHU01000297.1, forward strand.
CAATTGCCTTCTCAATCCGGCCTGTGGACGGTCCGTGAATCAGCGTGTTTTGACATGAGTAGAATGTGTACTTTTATTTAAAATGCACCTCTGGGTGATTTGTGGGGCCTGCCTGGTGCTTTTACATGAGTAGAATGTGTGCTTTTATTTAAAATGCATCTCTGGGTTATTTGTGGGGCATAGGAATTCGTTCATTTCCCCCCCAAAAAATATAGTCCAGCCCCCCACAAGGTCTGAGGGACAGTGGACCGGCCCCCTGCTGAAAAAGTTTGCTGACCCCTGGAATAGCACTTTGAAGTTACAGATTTAGGAAGTCTTTATGAAAAATGGGTTCAGGAAGACAGGAGGCCTTCAGCCACCAACCACACAAGATTGACAGCTGCCACTCTTTCAAATCATCCGCAATGTTGACTGCAATGCTCATTAGCAGCAAACTAAGAACACGTGGCAGGTAAGGTACTTCTTCAGTACCTTCTTCCAGCAGCCCCCCCCCACCACTTACATCAGCCTTCCTCAACCTCAGCCCTCCAGATGTTTTGAGACTACAATTCCCATCATCCCTGACCACTGGTCCTGCTAGCTTGGGATCATGGGAGTTGGAAGCAAAAAACATCTGGAGGGCCATGATTGAGGAAGTCTGACATAGTGAGGGGGGAAAGTATTTGATCCCCTGCTAAATTTGCCCGTTTGCCCTCTGACAAAGAAATGACCAGTCCATAATTTTAATGGTAGGTTTATTGTAGCTGTGAGAGACAGAATAACAACAGGAAAACCCCCAGAAACCCAGAAGACAAAAGTCAGAGATGATGTGCATTATAATGAGTGAAATAAGTATTTGATCCCTTTGCAAAAGATGACTTAGTACTTGGTGGCAAAACCCTTGTTGGCAATTACAGAGGTCAGACGTTTCTTGTAGGTGGCCACCAGGTTTGCACACATCTCAGGAGGTATTTTGTCCCACTCCTCTTTGCAGATCCTCTCCAAGTCAGTAAGATTTCGAGGCTGATGTGTAGCTACTCGAACCTTCAGCTCCCTCCACAGATTTTTGATGGAGACTGGCTAGGCTACTCCAGGACCTTAATGTGCTTCTTCTTGAGCCACTCCTTTGTTGCCTTGGCCATGTGTTTTGAGTCATTGGTCATGCTGGAATACCCATCTTCCACCCATTTTCAATGCCCTGGCTGCGGGAAGGAGGTGCTCACCCAAGATTTGACGATACATGGTCCCGTCCATCGTCCCTTCGATGTGGTGAAGGTGTCCTGTCCCCTTAGCAGAAAAACACCCCACAAAGCATAATATGTCCCCCCTCCATGTTTGACTGTGGGGGTGGTGTTCTTGGGGTCATAGGCAGCATTCCTCCTCCTCTAAACATGGCGAGTTGAGTTGATGCCAAAGAGCTCGATTTTGCACCCAGTTCTCCTTTGGGTCATTCAGATGTGCAAACTGCAGACGGGCCTATGTGTGCTGTCTTGAGCAAGGGGACCTTGCAGGCTCTGAAAGATCTGTCCTTCACGGCGTAGTGTGTTACCAACTGTTTTCATGGTGACTATGGTCCCAGCTGCCCTGAGATTTGGCAATAGTCTTGTAGCTCAGTCCAGCCTTGTGCAGGTCTACAATCTTGTCCCTGACAGTTACTGGGAACCTGGCAGAGGGCCTTCTCGGTAGTGTCACCCACCCTGTGGAATGCCCTCTCACCAGATGTCAAAGAAATAAACAACTACCAGACCTTTAGAAGACATCTGAAGGCAGCCCTGTTTAGGGAGGCTTTTAATGTTTAATAGATTATTGCATTTTAATGTTCTGTTGGAAGCCGCCCAGAGTGGCTGGGAAACCCAGCCAGATGGGCGGGGTATAAATAATATAATTATTATTATTATTATTATTATTATTATTATCCTTGGACAGCTCTTTGGTCTTGGTCATGGTGGCTACTTTGGAATCTGCTGGATTGATTGCTTCTGTCGACAGGTGTCTTTTGTACAGGTACTGTAACGAGCTGGGATTACAGGTAAGACCTCTCCCTTACAGCAGGTGCTTCTAATCTCAGCTCGTTACATACAGTGAAGATACCAGGTAGCCTGACATCTGGCTGGTTGATAGGGGATCAAATACTTATTTCACTCATTATAATGCACATCAATCTCTGACTTTTGTCTTCTGGGTTTCTGGGGGTTTTCCTGTTGTTATTCTGTCTCTCACAGCTACAATAAACCTACCATTAAAATTATGGACTGGTCATTTCTTTGTCAGAGGGCAAACGGGCAAATTTAGCAGGGGATCAAATACTTTCCCCCCTCACTGTACATGAAAACGGAAACGTAGGCTAGTCTTTACCCATCTCAAAAAACCGGGGGGGGGATCCTTAAGCAATGCATTTATCCAACCAGAGCAACACACACTAAAAATAAAAACAAATCATCATTATAGTCATCATCATCATCATCATCAATGTACTTCTCATTGCAAAGGTTTTGTCGATACTACCTGTTGGCTGAGTTTTTTAAGGTAAGAGATAACACTGTAACTAAGTCCACAATCTAAATTATCTGATATCAGATTTGGAGCTCCCATCATCCTTAGGGCTTTCTTTAACGGCTATAAGGAAAACAAAACACAAAAAAGTAAGAAGACGGTCAAATCTTTTCTTTTTTAAAAAATGTTTTTCCATTTTTTTTTTTAAAGTTCCTTGTGGATCAGTGTTACGTCAAGCTAAGGTAGACATAGGCAACCTTGGCCCTCCAGCTGTTTTGAGACTACAATTCCCATCATCCCTGACCACTGGTCCTGCTAGCTAGGGATCGTGGGAGTTGTAGGCCAAAAACATCGGGAGGGCTGAGGATGCGGAAGCCTGGCGTTAACGCTTTGGGAATCAAGGTGGGTTCCGGCTGGCTTGTTGGCGGGCATCGGGCTACACTGCCAAAAGTCCCCGATTGCCGGGATATGGCTAGTCCACACAATGCGGGAGGTTTCTGCCGCTCCCACCACGCCCACCAGCTTCCTCCCTAGCCCAGCCTGTTGTTAAATGAGATTTATCTGGGGGCGGAGGGGGGCTTCGCTAGGAGCTTTCCCACATCTGGCAAATAAATATTCCCAAGTGGGGGGAGGGAGAAGCGAAAGAACAAATGCTGGACTTGCGCTGGACGGCAGTCACAAGAGGAGGAGAGGCCAGTAAGTCGTACCAAGCTGCAAAACATTTATGGCTTTTGAACCCGTTTGGTTTCCAGCAGAAGACATGTGAGAAGCGTTCTGCCCAGGACCTCCATCCACCAATTCATTTATTTAGCCCCATCAAGTTCTCAAGAGGCACGTACCAACAAGTAGTAGGGAGGCATGGTTTTTAAGTAGTTGTCCAAAGACTGCCGCCACTTCGGACTGGGCTTCAGTTTGTGAACCTTGAAAAAGTCGTCTGCAAGGAGGAGAAAGAAGACCAGTCACCCGCGTGCCCCACGTTCTAGTCACAGCATCCCAGCAGTCATGCTCTGCAGGAACGACCCTTGAGAACAACAATCCAGAGAGTTTTTATGTTTCTTGCTCTTTAGCCTCTCTCCTCCTTATATATCCAGTTGTGACACAGGCAGCAGAAAGGATCCACAGAGCCAAAAGTTAAGCTGGATCTTAGCAGAGTAACAATCGCAGCTCAGTCTGAAGACCTCTGAAGTCCTAAACAACTTAAGATTCTCCTCGTTTTAGATGCCAACACATTCCATATATTCCCCTTACAATCCCATGCAAAGGGGAGAGCCCACACTTTGAACTCTTATTCTGTGGTACTGTTGAAAGTGAAATGGTTTAAGTGTGTATTTTTCCGTGTCTCACACGACCCCTATTTTGGGGGGCACAAATTTATGGAAATGGGGGGAGATGAACCCCATGTATAAGATGACCCCCCCCCTTTTAAACATTCTTTTAGGCAGTGGTGTCCAAACCAGATTTTATGAAGTGAAGGGCTGTGGGGGCTGACCAAAGTTGTTGACCTTTCTTTAGGATTTTACCCCAAAATCAATAACCCCCCTCCCCACACTCACAATTTAAATGTCATAGATCAGGGTGCTCAAACTTTTTTCAAGAGGGCCAGATTTGATGAAATGAACATGCCAACCAAAGTTGTTGAGCTTCTTTAAGGGTTGAAGTTAAGGTTTCTTTAGGATTTTACTCCAGGAAATAAACTGCCACAGGGGCCAGATTAAACTGACCGGTGGGCCAGAGTAGGTCCCCGAAACAGACTTTGGACATGCCTGCTTTACAGTAAAAAAAAACCAAAAAAAACCCTAGTTTTGTCCATGGAAAAATTACAGTAAGTTACTAAGTATCTGAGAAGCTATTCACAGTCAAAACTATTCCCAGAAGCTTGACCCAAAACAAGGTACCCTACATGTGCCATTATTGAGATGGGAAAAATTCCTTGTAGCTTAATTCCTGGAAGAATCCAAGGGTTATTTGACAGAAGGGGTACTACCACACAGAAGAGGGGCGGCACATCCAACAAATGGCACCTATTGAACAAGGAAGGCTGATGCAGACAAAAACAGAGTCCTCCGATGTACGATTCTTTCTACATGAATGTCAAGGAAAGAATTTTTTTTAATGGGTTGCAGTCAGGAGGAACCCCACAGTTGTGTTTCCTTTGGGGCAGAGAAACGAGATCACTTCGGGACACCATGAGTCGCAGCAAAGCAATTCCAAGGCTCTGGAAGGCCCCAGGGGGCCCATGAAGCCTGCCTGAGCGTTTCCCCAAAACTTTCTATTAAAGAGTGGCGGGGAAGGGGGCATGGAAGAGCAGGTTCAACAGAGCATGTGTTTTTAAAATGCAGCCACCACAAATATATGCCTCCAAGAAGCAAATGGGATTGGAACCTTTCGAGAAGTGGTCCGGGAAACAAGAACAAATCTGTATGGGGTTGAGTGTGTTCTTCCAGAGAGGCAAGAAGTAGCTTCTATTTTATGGTGACCAGATGACCCCGTTTCCCAAGGACAGTCCCTGGATTTACAAATCAGTCCCCAGACGATATCCAGCAGTGGTACGGCAAAGTTGGGGCTCCCCTCTTTTTTCTCCTTCCTCTTTCTTCCTTCTCTCCTCCTCCTCCTCCCTGTGTTGGCTCCAGGGTTTTCCTGGCCCCAGAGCACTGCTGGGCAGTCAGCCAGATGCTCTCGCTCGCGGCTCGATTTTGGTTGTGGGGGGGCGGGTCAGTGGTTCCCCCCATTGATGCGCCAGGCGTCCCCATTTGCCCCTCTGCAGTGGTGGCGTCCGCAGCATTCTCAGCAGCCCAGAGCCAGCCTGGTAGCGCAGTTCGCCATTTTGCCTTGCCAGAAGTCCCCGTCTTGGGCCACTGAACCTATCACGCAACCTTCATTCCATGCTAATAAATCTACCACACTTAAAATATAAAACCAGGGACATGAAATGAAATCCGGGGATGGATTTTGTCCAGGGAAACCAGGGACATGAAATGAAATCCGGGGATGGATTTTGTCCAGGGAAAGGTCTGTAAATCCGGCAACTGTCCCCAGGAAAGGGGGTCGCCTGGTAACCATATTTCTTGCCTCTCTGGAAGAACACACTCAGCTCCATACAGAGTTGTTCTTGATTCCCAGACCACTCTAATCCCATTTGTTCTTGGAGGCATACATTTGTGGTCCCGGGAACGTACTGTAACGAACAATATTCTAGTCCTCTCTGGGATGCCTTCTTCCCCATGTGTCCCCTTTGGAAATGTGCGCCCCAGTTCACAAAGCCCAACGAAAAATGGGCAACACAATGCTGCTGCAAAAGACTATGTAGGCACCAACGTCCTGAAAAGAGGGGAAAAGAACGGAGGTTGAACCTTACTCCAATTAAGGAAGGAGCTACGAGTCGAGGAGGTGAGCAGCGTCAAACATGCCCAGGCACCAGGCGGCTCTCCTCCTCTGCTGCAGAGAGAAAAAGGGAGAGGGCGGGTGTAAAAATCCCTCTTCTTCCAATGGAGCCACCTGCAACCCTTGAGGCGCTCCGGCCTCCCATCCCGCCTAAGAAAACGGCTGGCAAGTAAACACCGCGGGCGGACAGGCTCCCTTTCCTGCTCGGCTGCGCTGAGACGCTTTGCCTCACACTCACCTAGCAGGGGGAGAAGGACGGGGTAGTTGTACGGCATGACAAAGAGGTTGACGCACGTCAGAGTGGTGCTGGCTTTCAGGTATCCAAAGGGGTGGCCCAGTTCGCTGTACTTGCCGCTGGTGCTCACAAACACCTGGAGAATGACAAAAGGAAGAGGCAAAAGTTTAGCACACGCAAGGGGCTGCTGGCCTTCAGAGGAATTCAAAACGTCCTGGTGTTTTTCAGACACGGCGTGGCATGTGTTTTTCGCAATTTTTCGCAATTGTTTTCCCCCTTCTCTCGGAGATTCAGGGGAGGAATCCTGGTCATCTACTCATTTTTTTGCCCATTTACGGCACTGCAAGACACAGAAAAGGCAGTTTCCTGGCTGAACAGAGCTACCAATGCACAAAGCATCTATAATAAAATCACTCTTATTTCTTTATGGACAGCTGTTACCTCAACACAGTTAAAACGATGAGAAAAGCAGCTGGTCTGCATGACACTCTGATTCAAGTTGACGGGGAAAAACCACGTAATTTGACTGAACTTCTTGTAAATTCACTTTGTTTGGTAGGTTTTATGTATTTGCTATACTATGCTGTGACCTGCCCTGTAATTATTTTATGATGATTAGAAGAAAGAAAATGTTATGAATCAGGTGTGGCCACCTATTTGGGATTCAGATCAATGCTGTTGAGCTTTTCTTAGGGGACAGGAAGGCCCGTTTTTGGGGGGGTTCAGGTCAGAGTAGTTGAACTTTTTTTAGGGAGGAGGAAAGACTTGTTTGGGGGGGTTGAAGGGCAAAAATGTTGAGGTTTTTAAGGGGACCCAAAGTTGTTGAGCTTCTTTGGGGGGAGCCAGTGATCTACCAGTAGATCACGATCTGCCAGTTAGACATGCCTGTTGTAAGTAAATTGCTGAATATATTCAAGCAGTATTATTCCTATTGTTTTTGCAACACATTTATGAATCAGCAGGTGAGCTTGTGATGGCTCTGAGGCAGCTCCACATTAATTGACGACAGCCTTGGACTAGAGAGTGCATCAAAGCTCCTTATCACCTAAAATTTCAAGTGCTTAGGCAGGCCCTTTTACAGTGGCTCCTCCAGATAGAGCGCTTCTGCACTTCCAGGTTTGCTGCGTTCGCAACTGGAAAGTTACGTTACCTTTGGGGTCCACTGTATTATTCCTTGATGTTGGAGTGCAGATATTAAGGAACTACTGCACTTTTGAGTGGTACTGGCCGCACTTGTCCAGATGGTGGGCTATTAAGTATTAAAATCAGATGTTCACTGCCTGAAGCACAACTGCGGCCCCTGCCTCCCCTCTCAGGGCCCTTGGAGAGTGAAAGGGTACGTTGTTCTGGATGGGAGACAACAGGGTGCCTCAGGGCTCCGTCCTCCCCTCCCCATGCTTTTTAACATCTACATGAAGCCGCTGGGAGATCATCAGGGGGGTTGGGCTGGGGGTTCATCAATACGCAGATGATACCCAGCTCTAACTCTCTTTTAAATCAGAACCAGTGAGGACAGTGAAGGTCCTGTGCGAGTGCCTGGAGGCGGTTGGAGGATAGATGGTGGCTAACGGGTTGAGAGTTGAATCCTGACAAGGCAGAAGTCCTGTTCTTGGGGGACAGGGGACAGGCTGGTATGGAGGACTCCCTGGTCCTGAATGGGGAAGCTGTGCACCTGAAGGACCAGGTGCGCAGCCTGGGGGTCATTTTGGACTCACAGCTGTCCATGGAGGCGCAGGTCCATTCTGTGTCCAGGGCACCTCCATCTGGGATGCTGGATAAGAGACTGTCTCGCCAGAGTGGTACATGCTCTGGTTATCTCCTGCTTGGACAACTGCAACTTGCCCTACGTGGGGCTGCCTTTGAAGGTGAGCTGGAAGGCGAGCTAGACTGGTGACTGGGAGCAGCCGCTGAGACCACATTAACACCGGTCTTGAGAGACCTACATTGGCTCCCAGGACGTTTCTGGACACAATTCAAAGGATCGGTGCTGACCTTGAAAGCCCTAAACAGCCTCGGCCCAATAGACCTGAAGGAGTATCTCCACCCCAAACACCGGGGTCTTTTTCCCGAGGGCCTTCTGGCAGTTCCGTCCCTGTGAGAAGCGAGGTTACAGGGATCCAGGCAAAGGGCCTTCTCAGTAGTGGCACCCACCCTGTGAAACACCCTCCCATCAGATGTCAAAGAAATAAACAACTACCAGACTTTTAGAAGAGATCTGAAGGCAGCCCTGTTTAGGGAAGTTTTAAATGTTTGAAGTTTTATTCTGTTTTTAGTGTTCTTTTGGAAACCCAGCCAGATGGGTGGGTATAAATAATAAATTAATAATTATTATTAATAACAGACCACTCCACTGCCAGCCCTTGGGAGGTTAAAGGAAACAGCCACAGGTTCTTGATAAGAACTGGTAGGTTTGGGAGGAAGAAGAGAGGACACGCTATATTCGAGAACAACCCCAGGTAGAAGCAGCCCCAATTTCATTGCATTTGGATTTATTTTTTTACATGTTATGGGGCTCTGGAGATCTTTCCGGGTTCAAACATGGGGTGAAATAAAACAGCACCACCAATTCATAGACCGAAGAAACATACATGGCTAGAACCAGCTCTGCAGAGCTACACTTCTAGGAAGGCCATCATGGTTTGAAACCCAACCACAGCCGCAGCAAGATTATTACTTGCAAAGAATTAGAAAGGAAATATTATCCCCACAAAGGAAGATTGGAGGTGTAAACTAAATGAATTTATAGAACTGGCAAAGTTAACAGCAGCCATAAGGTATCAGACAAGCCAGAAATTAAGGTCAGAATGGCAACGTTTTGAGGATTACATGAAAAAAACACTGCTCTAAGGGTAATATGTTGATATGTATAGATTAAGTTTGCAAAGTGAAACTAGAAAAAAGTTATATATTGGGGGTATTGGGGGTGAGATACCAAAGACGCAATGCTAATAAGAACTTAAAGCAGGCATCCCCAGCCTGTGGCCCTCCAGATGTTTTGGCCTACAACTCCCATGATCCCTAGCTAACAGCACCAGTGGTCAGGGATGATGGGAATTGTAGTCCAAAACATCTGGAGGGACGAAGGTTGGGGGTGCCTGACTTAAAGGTTAAGAGATGACGGGTATTGGATGAGAGAAGTCACATGGATGTATTATTTGTTTTCTAAGTGTGGTTATTGTTCTGTATTTTTCATTTCTAATGGATTGGGGTGGGGGAGAGAAAAAAGAAAAACAACCCTGTTCTTAGAACCCAGCAAGAAAACCCATCACTACCACTTGCTCAAAAGGCGGTCTCACACTGTCAACACCCAGCCAGTATCTTTTAAAAACGATATCTCCATCCCTCCATGGGGCAAGTGGAGCCTTTTTTGGCTACTCAAACAGATCGCTCAAATAGTCCGCTTAAAACTGGTTCACGGGACTAAGAATCATAGAGATAGTGTTGCCCACTTGATTGACAGTTGTTTAAGCAATTAGGAAAATGCTCTGGATCCACTTGAGTCAGTTGCAAATGCATGGGTAAATAATTGATCAAGGGTGCCGTGGTTTTTTTTTTTAAGTGTCAGAATCTTTTATTTATTAAATACCTATACCCCACCCTTCATCCAAGGATCAAAACACAGTCTACAGTATAAAGACACAAAAATGCATAGTATAGTAGCAAACCAAAACAATAACTCCCCATACTCACAGTTTAAAGGCCACAGATCGGGGTGCCCATACTTTTTCCAAAGAGGGCCAGATTTGATGAAGTGAACATGCGTGAGGGCGAAACGAAAATAAGGCTAGGCTTGAATAAAATGAGATCCATTTTGATAATTCTTGTATCGTTATTATAAATAGGAGCTTCTCAAAACACTGCAGAAAGGGACATGGGTGGTGCTGTGGTTTAAACTGCTAAGCCAAGGACTTGCCAATCAGAAGGTCAGCGGTTCAAATCTCCGCGACGGGGCAAGCTCCTGTTGCTCAGTCCCAGCTCCTGCCAACCTAGCAGTCTGAAAGCACATCAAAGTGCAAGTACATAAATAGGTACTGCTCCGGCAGGAAGTTACCGTATATACTCGAGTATAAGTCGACCCAAATATAAGCCGAGGCACCTAATTTCCCTACAAAAATGTGGGAAAGCTTATTGACTCAAGTATAAGCCGGTTCACCTTTGCCACTGTGGTAGAGGAGGAACGAGCAGCCCAAAGCAGCCCTTTGGGCTGCTCCTTCCTCTTCCTCTTCCTCCTTTGCTGCTGTGGAGCTCACCCTGTCTTCTGATCAGCAAGCCCTAGGGCTCTGTGGTTTAACTCACAGCGCAATGTTCCCTTGTGTTATACAGAGAAGGCTGGGATCCTGTCCTGTTTAAGCAGGAGCCAGGGAAAGTGAGCACCTGTGGGGTTTTAATACTTCCTTAACTGATAGGCTTTCTGCCTTCTGGGGTCTAAAGTTTGCATTTATGTGAGCAGTTCAGGAATGGAACAAGCTGCCTGGGGAGAGTAAAGAACCACCGTTCTTGTACACTTCTTAAGGAATGGTTGACTTGAGTATAAGCCGAGGGCAGCTTTTAAAGCACAAAAAGTGTGCTGAAAAACTAGGCTTATACTCAAGTATATAGGTAAATGGCATTTCTGTGTGCTGCTCTGGTTTCGCCAGAAGTGGCTTAGTTATGCTAGCCACATGACCTGGGGAAAAAAATGTCTGCAGATAAACGCCGGCTCCCTCGGCCTGTAAAGCGAGATAAGCACTGCAACCCCAGAGTTGTTCGCAAGTGGACTTAACTGTCAGGGGTTTGTTTTTTTAAACGTTGCAACTTCTCTGAACTTTTATCTAAAAAACATGGCACGTAGCAGCACTAAAGGGCTGTAAGGGATTAGCAACCCTGCAAATTTCGTGATGGCGCATGGGCAGATGTCTAATCGGCTGTGAAAACCGATGTTTCAACTGTGAACAGTCCTGAGGAAGAGAAAGTTCTTCTCCAGCTCTGCTAAGCTGGATTGCAAATACTGAAGTCCCAACCTGGGGTCTTCAGCATACGATGACTTCGCTGCTAATGGGGGGGGGGCAAACTAATACAAGGCATTCTCTCTACTTTCCCCTGCGAAAGTTTACCCTGGACTGGCTTGGGAACCCTGCAATGGGTATATCGCAAATACCTGCCAGCACACAATAGGTGACTTCCGCTCCAAGATGTACTGTGTTAGAGGTGATGGTTCGAGCTCGTACTTGTCAAAGGGAAGCTTGTCGATAACCATGGGTTCGCAATCCATGCAGGAGAACCTCACCACTGGGTGGGCTGTGCGGGGAGGCTAGGAGGGATGGGGAAAGGAAGAAAGAAAGAAAGGAATAAGAACCATTTGGAGGAAAAAGGAAATAATAATAATAATAATAATAATAATAATAATAATAATAATAATAATAATTTATTTATTTATACCCCACCCATCTGCTGGCTGGGTTTCCCCGGCTACTCTGGGCAGCTTCCAACAGAACATTAAAATGCAATAGTCTGTCAACCATTAAAAGCTTCCCTAAACAGTCTATTAAACATTAAAAGCTTCCCTAAACAGGGCCGCCTTCAGATGTCTTCTAAAAGTCTGGTAGTTTTTCTCTTTGACATCTGGTGGGAAGGCATTCCACAGGGCGGGTGCCACTACCGAGCTTACTGGGCGTCATCCCCAGAGCCAATTGGCCAGCTAGCCAAGAACATTAATTTATTCCTTGTTTCATAATCCTCCACAAAACGTGGCAAAGAATGTTCCAGAAGGTTGGTCTGTATCAGGGGCCAGCAAACTTTTTCGGCAGGGGGCTGGTCCACTGTCCCTCAGACCTTGTGGGGGGCCAGACTAGATTTTTTTTGAGGGGGGAGAAATGAACGAATTCCTATGACCCACAAATATACAAAAGATGCATTTTAAATAAAAGCATACATTCTACTCGTTAAAACACCAGGCAGGCCCCACAAATAGCCCAGAAATGCATTTTAAATAGAAGGGAACATTCTACTCATGTCAATACATCCTGATTTCCAGACCATCCAGGGAATGGACTGAGGTGATTGGGACGGATTTGGCCCCAGGCCCTTAGTTTGCCTACCCATGGCCTGTATGCTCCCCACAGTGGGAGAATTAAGAGGTTGCGGGGGGGGGGTATTAGGGTAGGGGTCAGCAACCATCTTTAGGAGGGGGCCGATTCATCGCCCCAGCCCCCCCCCCTGCTTTCCTATCTCCTCCGCCTCCCTGCCAGTGGTTGGGAGCCTGTCTGGGTCAGCTTTCCCAGGAACCAGGCATGGGGTCCGAAGACGCACCCAGCTCCAGCCGAAGCCCCACGACACACCTATCACGATGCCCATGGGCGGCGAGGGTGGGTGGTGAACCTGGGCGCGTAGGTGGCAAGGATACGGATTGGCTGGCACCAATCAAAGTCCAGCTCCCTTCCTCCGCAGGGCAGGGAGAAGCCGGGAGGGAGGAGGTGGTGTCGCGGTGTGTGTGTTGGGGGTGAAGGCACCTGAAAAAATTGCAAAAAAATGGCACAGCCCGAACAATCATGTCGATCCAAGCGGCGATTCCAAGACTGTCTGTGGGCAATTGGGCGTGATCCAACCCGCGGGCCTTAGTTTGCCAACCCATGTATTAGGGCTACCCAATGATCCTTGAGATTGGATGCGATTTGAAAACAGAATCAGATCTGGAAGGGAACGTGAAGGTCATTTGGCCCAACGCCCTGCAATACGGGAACCTTTTTTGCCCAAAGTGGGGCTCAAATCCACGGCCCTGAGATTAAGTCTCATGCTCTACCGACTAAGCTGCCCAGCTACTTTCCACCATATTACCAACGCTCACCAAGAGACATTTACGTTGACCATATCTGTAAAGAAGCCCAAAAGCCCTGCGACATACCAGTGTTGGTGAATTTTGATCAGGCCAAAAGGATTCTGGAATTGGCCAATGCCCAACAGGAACGCCCGTTTTAGGATTAGGCCTCACATAGATGAGCTTATGACAGCTGTGCCATGGCTGAGAACCAAAAGAATTGATAGGTCTGGTGACATCAACAAGTCCATCTAAAATACAAAAGGAGATAATAGAAAAGAATTCAGTTATACAATCTCTAGATTTCAAAAAGAGGTTGTAGAAGAAGATGGGAAGTTATTGAAGAAAGCTTACAGTATTTTGTTAGAATGGGAAACGAAAGATGAAGAGATTAAATCAGTAATGATAAAATGGGCACAGGATTTAGGACATGATATACAATTTGAGGACTGGGAAAAGCTTATGGAAAGTGAATTTGAAATTTACAGATTGTTCTTTGTTGAAGGAAAATATACATGAAAATGATGTATAGGTGGTATATTACACCACTCAAAATGGTAAAAATGTATAAAGCGGGTCAAGCATGTGTTGGAAATGTAAAGAAAAAGAAGGGACTTTTTATCATATGTGGTGGGAATGTAGAGAAGTCAAAAAATATTGGGAAATGATATATAATGAATTGAAAATGTTTAAAATGACATTTGTTAAAAAGCTGGAAGCATTTCTATTAGGGATTTTAGGTCAGTCAAATGGCCTTAGAAAGCCTTGCTAACAACAAGGCCAGTGGAAGTGATGATATTCCAGCTGAACTATTTAAAATTTTAAAAGATGATGCTGTTAAGGTGCTACACTCAATATGCCAGCAAGTTTGGAAAACTCAGCAGTGGCCAGAGGATTGGAGAAGATCAGTCTACATCCCAATCCCAAAGAAGGGCAGTGCCAAAGAATGCTCCAACTACCGCACAATTGCGCTCATTTCACACGCTAGCAAGGTTATGCTTAAAATTCTACAAGGCAGGCTTAAGCAGTATGTGGACCGAGAACTCCCAGAAGTGCAAGCTGGATTTCGAAGGGGCAGAGGAACCAGAGACCAAATTGCAAACATGCGCTGGATTATGGAGAAAGCTAGAGAGTTCCAGAAAAACATCTACTTCTGCTTCATTGACTACGCAAAAGCATTTGACTGTGTCGACCACAGCAAACTATGGCAAGTTCTTAAAGAAATGGGAGTGCCTGATCACCTCATCCGTCTCCTGAGAAATCTCTATGTGGGACAAGAAGCTACAGTTAGAACTGGATATGGAATAACTGATTGGTTCAAAATTGGGAAAGGAGTACGACAAGGCTGTATATTGTCTCCCTGCTTATTTAACTTATATGCAGAATTCATCATGCGAAAGGCTGGACTGGATGAATCCCAAACCGGAATTAAGATTGCCGGAAAAAATATCAACAACCTCAGATATGCTGATGATACACCTTGATGGCAGAAAGTGAGGAGGAATTAAAGAACCTTTTAATGAGGGTGAAAGAGGAGAGCGCAAAATATGGTCTGAAGCTCAACATAAAAAAACTAAGATCCCATCACCTCCTGGCAAATAGAAGGGGAAGAAATGGAGGCAGTGAGAGATTTCACTTTCTTGGGTTCCATGATCACTGCAGATGGTGACAGCAGTCACGAAATTAGAAGACGCCTGCTTCTTGGGAGAAAAGCAATGACAAACCTAGACAGCATCTTAAAAAGCAGAGACATCACCTTGCCGACAAAGGTCCGTATAGTTAAAGCTATGGTTTTCCCAGTAGTGATGTATGGAAGTGAGAGCTGGACCATAAAGAAGGCTGAAAATTAGCTGGAGGAGAGAGTCCCATGGACTGCAAGAAGATCAAACCTATCCATTCTTAAAGAAATCAGCCCTGAGTGCTCACTAGAAGGACAGATCCTGAAGTTGAGGCTCCAGTACTTTGGCCACCTCATGAGAAGAGAAGACTCCCTGGAAAAGACCCTGATGTTGGGAAAGATGGAGGGCACAAGGAGAAGGGGACGACAGAGGATGAGATGGTTGGACAGTGTTCTCGAAGCTACTAACATGAGTTTGGCCAAACTGCGAGAGGCAGTGAAGGATAGGCGTGCCTGGCATGCTCTGGTCCAATGGGGTCACGAAGAGTCGGACACGACTGAACGACTGAACAACAACAACAAAATTTGCCCAAAAAAAATAAAGAATTTGTTTTTGTATGCTACAACTGCAGCAAGAGTTTTGCTAGCACTAGGATGGAAGAAGGACAAAGTACCAACGAAGGAACAATGGCAAGAAAAGCTGATCAACTATGTGGAACTGGCAAAACTAATGAGGACAACAGAGACTTTAAGGAAGAACAGGAACTTTTTACAAATTATTTGAAAAAGCAACAAAGAGACTTAAACTCACTGGCATACACAAACTTTTTATTAGTAGAATATGAACCATCAGGGAAATGTGTAATTTTTATAACATGCAGAAACAACATGAATAAGTAAATCAGTAAAGGGAGCTGAGGGAAGTCCGAGGAGGGTGGGAGAGGGAGGGAGGGAAAGGGGGGAAAATGCAATTGGTTTTAATACTGATAAAATGTATGGACTTAAATTTCTCTTAATAAATTTTTAAAAAAATCCAAAAGGAGAACAACAATAAGTTAGTACAGCACAACAGCACATTAGGTCTCGAGTGTTACTTTTCCTATCGCTGCTTAGATGTGTTTTCTCGAAGCTGCGCATGAACGAATTAGCTGTAAAACTGCTATTTTGAGTTGGAAAGATAAAGAAGTCTGTGTAGTGGTTGTGCATCTAAGACAGTTTGGGGGAAAGGAAGTCCGTTCACCAGTTTTGCACCTAAGATAATTTGGGGGCAGGGGAGATTAAAAAGTCTGTGTGGTGGTTTTGTGTTTAAGATAAAAGATTAGTTTTGCGTCCAAGAATGAAAACAAGCAGCAGGAGAATCGTTTCCAGAGCAAGAAATGAACCAGCTGAAGCATTCAAAGAAGATAATTGTTCAACAGAAATGTCAGAAGCAAAGTTAGCAAACAATACTGTGTACAGAATCCTCTCTGGTTTTGCAATATCGTCCTTTTTTTCTTTTACTAAAGACATTTGCACATTTATGAACCTTAAGAGTTTACAATGGTCATAAAGCGTTTACCATACCTTCCCCAATGTAGGGTGGATCAGGTCCCGATTTCTCAAAGTTTATGACAACACCACTCTGAACTTTCTGAGCAAGAGATTCTAAACACTGGTTCAGCATCCTCTGAGTCCGAACACAATAGGAACGTCCTATAATGGAAAGCAAAGAGATAAGGACATTATGAAGGCAACATGACTTGAATGGCAAAAGGTTCATTAGAGTAGCCAGGGGTCAGCAAACTTTTTCAGCAGGGGGCCGGTCCACTGTCCCTCAGACCTTGTGGGGGGGGACTAAATTTTTGGGGGGAAATGAACGAATTCCTATGCCCCACAAATAACCCAGAGATGCATTTTAAATAAAAGCACACATTCTACTCATGCCAAAACACACTGATTCCTGGACCGTCCGCCGACCGGATTGAGAAAGTAGACTTTCCATCCTGCCAGCTTATGGGAAAAAGAGAAGACATCAGTATTGTTGTATGGGAGGTACAACCGCCCCCTGCCATTGAGTCTTGGCTATGGCACCAATGCCTGGCCTGATTAAAGCGGAGGATATTTAACTTTGCACACGAGCTGATGAATCTTGTCCATCTCCTTTGTGAGGTAAAGAAGCGCCACTGAACAGAATACGATTGTACACGGGTTTCAGTCTTACCATATCTCAGAACAGGCACCCCAGCCTTCAGACCTCCAGATGTTTTGCACTACAATTCCCATCATCCCTGATCACTGGTCCTGTTAGCTAAAGATCATGGGAGTTGTAGGCCCAAACATCTGGGGGGGGGAGAAGGTCGGGGATGCTTTCTTTAAGAGATAAAAAAAAACTTTGCTATTGATTGCTGCCACCTGTAACTAGAATTAACACGGTGTTTCTCTATAAAAGTAAACATAGGATTACTGGTCCTGTTAGCTAGGGATAATGAGAGTTATAGGCCAAAACATCTGGAGGGCCACAGGTTGGGGGTGCCTGCCTCAGAACAAAACTATGGCAGCCAACAGGAAGCCAACCAGCTCCGCAGAAGGCGGTCGCCGCTCTGCTCCGGACCGCTTTAGCGCAGCACACGGGAGCCGGCCAAACGGGTGGCATGTGCCCATGAGCCAATTAAACCATGGGGGCCGTTTGTAGCCCATGGGCCTTAGGTTGCCAACCCCTGCTTGATCTGAATGGGATTGTGGACACGAATCTCAAACTGGAAGATTGAACTTGGAAAAAACTATTACTTGAGAAGAGGAAAGCTTGGTATTTCCCACACTGAGGAGGAGAGGCAGAGGTTGTGCACTGCAGAAATACAATTCTATGAAGCGCACCAAGGACCACTGGGCCCACCATCCCATCTGGCAGTCTCTACTACCCAACTTTGCAGCTTTGCGCTGATCTACCCAATTCCCAAGCAAGTCAGTACCGATAGACAGGATGATTGCACATATATATTGTTTGTTTTGTTTGTTTGTACCCCGCCCATCTTGCTGGGCCTCGCCAGCCACTCTGGGCAGCTTCTAACAAAATACCAAAATTAAGTGGTACCTCGGGTTAGGAACTTAATTCGTTCCGGAGGTCCATTCTAAACCTGAAACAGTTCTTAACCTGAGGTACCACTTTAGCTAATGGGGTCTCCCACTGCCACTGCACAATTTCTGTTCTCATCACCTAGTCCTTCAGGGGCACAGTTACCCCATTCAGGCGAGTGACATTAAATAATCTTCTAAGGGTCTAATGAGGATGATAGGGTTGGCAGAAAAGGAACCTGGCACTGGGAGATTGCTGGCACAGGCAGACAACGATTTGAGTCTAGGTTCCCTATCTTCATCTGTTCTACTCCGGCTAGAAAAACTAGAACTATCATAATCTGCAGGAGTGGTTAAAGTTTGCTGATTAGTAGGTCTCTTGGACTTTTTCCAACCTGTCCAGTGGGGGTAAGCCATAAATAAACTCCACTTGTTGAATAGCCATTGCAATCTCTACTTAATTTCTTCCTTTTCAAATTAGTGAGTTCATTAGAGAAGTTCTTCATGTCTTTTTCTGTCGTTTGTTATAATCGAGTTTGTTTAGCTTGGCTTTAGGACATTCTTTTGCCTCCTCTAAAGGTAAAGTTATTAGGTCCAGTCGCGGACGACTCTGGGGTTGTGGCGCTCATCTCGCTTTACTGGCCAAGGGAGCCGGCGTACAGCTTCCAGGTCATGTGGCCAGCATGACTAAGCTGCTTCTGGCAAACCAGAGCAGCACACAGAAATGCCATTTACCTTCCCGCCAGAGTGTACCTATTTATCTACTTGCACTTTGATGTGCTTTTGAACTGCTAGGTGGGCAGGAGCTGGGACCGAACAACGGGAGCTCACCCTGTCGCAGAGATTCGAACCGCCGACCTTCTGATCGGCGATGCCCTAAGCTCAGTGGTTTAGACCACAGAGCCAGCCGCGTCCCATTTGCCTCCTCTATATCCTTATTAATCTGGTCTAAACTGGCTACGGATTGTTCTTTTATTAACAGCATTAAATCATTGGAACATTTGTTGAGAATTGACATCCATTTTCCCACGAATCCTTTATCCTCTTCGAATAGAGTAGGTGCCTTCAGGATGCGTAACCCTCTAGAAATCAAATTATTCTTAACATACTCTGTAAGTGAGGCTCCATGCCTCACTAAACGTCATTTTTGCTTAGATAAACTCATAAAGTTCATTTCATCATTAAGCACCTGGTCACATTTACTCTGAAAGAAGGCAAACATGCTTAATAACTTGTCTTTTTCTACATCAGTGTACCCAGTTTTTTTAGTATAAACAGCCACGGCAAAATGCAAAACCAAAACCACCAGAAAACCAAAGCTACTTACTTTATGACATACTATATTAGCTTTTCAGTTGATCACCAAGTCCAGTATGCATGCCAACCCTATCATCTTCATTAGACACTTAGATTATTTCATGTCACTCGTCTAAGGAATACGTCAGACAGAAAAATACAAGAGAAGATGGAGAAATTAGAAAAGAACGTACTATGGCACTGACAAAATAGGATTTGTATTTTGTACATACTGGACTTGGTGATCAACTGAAAAGCTACTTTTTAATGTATTATGTCACAAAGTAAGTGGTTTTTAGTAAAGAACTTTGCAATTGTTACTATATGGTCTATTACATTTGTGTGTTTTTTCAATTGGATTTGCATAATACAGACCTTCTGGTAGTTTTGGTTTCACACAGGCATCTAGACACATATAGACACGAATGAGAATCTTAGCCAGATGTTACGTGTCACTGCACTAACACTCTTCATGATTTCAAAGTAGACGGATTGAGGTTGGCAAACTAAGAAAAAGGCGCAAAAAGGCTACCTCCTGTGACTTCACACATCTGTGTAATGGCAGACTCATCTGTCGGGACACTTCCCAGCTGTTCGGGCTCCACTGAAGAGGCTCCAGGTAAGCGCAGCACGAGAGCAAACAGCCTCTGATCCCAGCGAAACGGTTCTTTGGTTAACTCACTTCCAGGCAGGGGAGAATTCAGAGGAAGATGAAGCTAAAAAGGAAGGCAAGACATCTAGAGACTTCGCTACAACAGTAAGCTCATTTCATTCCATCTGGAAAGGAACCACAGAATCACAAATCACAAAGCTGGAAGGGACTGAGGGGAACATCTAGTCCAGGGGTCAGCAACCTTTCTCTCTTTTTTTTTTACAAATCATATTTATTAAAGTTTCCAATAAAATAACATGATCTGAAACATTCCAAATTACATTCCAAATTATTCCTCCAATTATAAAAACAAGGTTCCAGATTGTCCAAATTATTACTTTAAATTTTACTTAAGGCTTCCCATGCTTCAAAATTCCAGAGGCTCTATTATCATAACTATTGCTTTGCTTTCACTTCCAATATTTTCACAGCCGCTCACATATCCAACAAGCAAGATAAGTCCAAACAAACAGTATCGCTGTGTGATTTTAAGTCTGTACTCCACATTCCTTCCTTCTCCCTTGCTGGTTGAAATCCAAAAGTCACATTTAGACGGTCGCCATCTTCCTGTTCTTATATTTCATATATTTTTCCACTTTTAAAAGCCCCGATCTGCACCAGCTTATAAATCTTCGGAGGGTTAGCCATCTCACTTATAAATCATCACGTAAAAAGAAAAGGATATGTGGCTTGTCCTCCTACGATCTCATTCTGCAGTCCGGGTGTAATTCCAACTGCGTCATTTCTGGGCAATCAACCAAATTCTTCCAATTAAAGTTAATCAGTGTCCAAGGGATTCATCTTTGCCAAGAATCACAGATAAGAAACGCTTTTCCCTCTTCCAAATATTAGCAAAACATTCCACTCAAAGGGGGTAGCATATCTTTTTCATAATTCACACATTTATAAAATGTTAGTTCATATATTCTCCTCCAAATTCAATCTTTCAGTCCTTCAAGTCTTACTTGTTATATAAGTGTTGGGTCTTCTGAGGGGGTATTTGCCCAGTATAGAATCATACAATCACAAAGTCCAGGGCTCCTCCCTCCCCCTTCCGTCCCGTTTCACATACCGATACAGTAGTAAATTCTCATCCTCTTCTTTTCAAGCAGTGGCTGTGTTCTTTAGCAAAATACTTTCTCCTCTTTCATTTGAAGCATGCCCAAGGCTTCTCACTAATTTATATTTCATAGCGTTGGGGATCTCGGACGATCAGGCCGGTCGCAGGAGTGCCGAACCTCCATGGGGGCTTTGCCCAGGCTCCCCTGCTCATTTTCCCGAAGGGTCAGAGCAGGTTTTTGGAGCATCTGCGGGCATGCAGTCCTTCCCACGCTCCTGGGAAGGTTGGGAGGCTGCATACTCCCAAAACAGCCTCAAAATTCCCCATGGGGGTCGGGAGCTGATGGAATTCCGACCATACCAGTTCGTGCCGGAAGCGGAAGCTCAGGGGTCAGCAACCTTTCTCAGCCATGGGCCCTCAGACCATGTGGTGGGCCGGACTATATGGGGGGGGGGAATGAACAAATTCCTATGCCCCACAAATAACCCAGAGATGCATTTTAAATAAAAGCACACATTCTACTCATGTAAAAACACGCTGATTCCCAGACCGTCCACGGGCCGGATTTAGAAGGCGATTGGGCCGCATCCAGCCCCCAGGCCTTAGGTTACCTACCCCGATCTAGTCCATGGATAGGCAAACTAAGGCCTGGGGGCCGGGTCTGCCCCAATCGTCTTCTAAATCTGGCCAGCGGACGGTCCGTGAATTAACGTGTTTTTACATGAGTAGAATGTGTGCTTTTATTTAAAATGCATCTCTGGGTTTTTTGTGGGGCATAGGAATTTGTTCATTTCCCCCAAAAAATAGTCCAGCACCCCAAAAGGCCTGGGGACAGTGGACCGGCCCCCTGCTGAAAAAGTCTGCTGACCCCTGATCTAGTCCAACCCCCTGCAACGCAGGAATCTCAACCAGATCATACATGACAGGTGTCCATCCAACCTCTGTTTTAAAATCTTCAAGGAAGGGAAGATCACCACACTCGCAGGAGTGTGTTCCATTGTCATACACTGTCAAACAGCAAGTTCTTCCTGACCTGTGGCCAGCTCCACCTCCTGCTAAAAGTTTCAAATAAGTTAATGACGTCCATTGGTCTGTGTGCTTTTAAGCAAAGGAAAATGAGAAAATGCTCCAGGTCGAGATTTATTTTCTTCACCTCGTGTCATCTATGTTCCAGCTATCCATAGGGAACATTTGTGGCGGGCTATGAAGTCCACAGGGCAACTGTGGCTATGAACTGGGGAACAGACTTGTAAGCCTGGTGGTCAAGCGCCAGCTTTGCAAGTTTGGTCCCCTTACATCTTCAGTGCCAAATGGGAGTGCTCCAATACTTTAGCCACCTCGTGAGAAGAGAAGACTCCCTGGAAAAGACCCCAATGTTGGGAAAGATGGAGGGCACAAATAGAAGGGGACGACAGAAGGATGAGATGGTTGGACAGTGTTCTCAAAGCGACTAGCATGAGTTTGGCCAAACTGCGGGAGGCAGTGGAGAATAGGGGTGCCTGGCGTGCTCTGGTCCATGGGGTCAGGAAAAGTCAGACACGACTGAACGACTGAACAACAACAACAAAACTAAATTTGGGGTCGGTGGCCGGATCTTTGCACCCTGGCGGCGCATGTGCTCAAGATGGCCCTAGTTCCACTTCTGATTTGAGTGCCACACTTCCACTTTGAGTGTTAAGCTGAGGTCAGTCTGTTTTGTGGTCCCCAAAAAAGGTTGAAAGATCTCAAGGCAAATCTTTAAAAATGTAGTACAAACACCAGCAACTGGGAAACACTGGCCTGCGAGCGCTCCAACGGGAGAACAGCCTTGACCAAAGGCGTCGTGGTCTTTGAAGACACTCAAACTCGGGAAGTAATGGAGAAACAGGTGAAGAGGAAGGAAGCCTCACCATCATCAACTCCCACCCGGAAATCAATGCCCCCACTGTGGAAGGATGTGTGGATCCAGAATTGGCCTCCATTGTCACTTATCGGCTGTTAAAACCCATATTTATGGAAGAAAATATTATTCAGCTACGAGGGATCACAAGAGGAGGAGGAGGAGGAGGAGGAGGAAGAAGAGAAGCAGCAGCAGCATTTGCCCTACTGCAAGTGGGAAAGCAAACTGTCTTGACTCCAGATTTTTTATTCTGGAAAAGTACCGCTTTGCTACCAGGAAGAGAACTGGCTTTTTCATGCTTGCTAGAAGAAAAACGAAAAGACAGGAAGTGCCTGGAGTGTTCTGGTCCATGGGATCACAAAGAGTCGGACACGACTAATCGACTCAACAAGGACAACATCTTTGGGCTAGGCTGGGCATGCCCCCTGCTTGAAACCATGAACAGCCACGGCTAGTCAGTGCAGGGAATCCTGAGCTAGAGGGACCAGCAGCCTGACTCAGTATGAGCATTAACTGTTCCCAACCCTAATCCTGCAGAAATTTGATCCTGACTTTTTCAAGGTAATTTATTTATTGTTTGATTTTAAACCATATCATATATTTGATGTAATAATAATAATTTATTATTTATACCCCACCCATCTGGCTGAGTTTCCCCAGCCACTCTGGGCGGCTCCCAATCGAGTATTAAAAACAATACAGCATTAAATATTAAAAACCTCCCTAAACAGGACTGCCTTCAGATGTCTTTTAAAAATAAAAAATTTAAAAAAAGCAGCCCTGAGCTATTTTGACCGGGGAGGGCAGGATACAAATAAAAGTTGTTAGTAGTAGTAGTAGTATGTAAGTAGTATGTTCACATCTTCTTCTAGCCTGATCTCCCTCTGAGCAAGACAGGAAGAACAGGATAGAAACATCTATATATATAAAAACCCAAGTGTCTCTGCGTCCAGTCCCTGTGTCTATGGGTTTGCGCTACTGCGCATGTGCCCCACGGACACAGGGATTGGAGCAGAGAGATCGGGCCGGGAGCAGCGGCGGCAGTTGAAGCGGGGCGGTTGAATCAGAACGCCGGCGCTCCAGAGGACGAGGGAGGCCGAGAAGGGAGGCCACGCTGCCACTCTCGCCGCTGGGCAGAAGGAGGAGAACCGGGGGGGGGGGCGAAGCCTCCCGGGAGATGATGCCGCCGCCTCCGCCTCACCCCCCTCGCTTCCCCACCCACCGCCCCACACTCCAAAAGGGGCTGGGAGCCCCACACATCCAGAAGGAAACCTGTTCTACCGTCCCCCAGCCCCATACCACTCCAGGGAAAAAAGACCCCTCCTGTCGCCGCTCTCCCTCGGTTTGCCCCGCTCCCTGCACTTCAGGACCTTGGGTGGGGGCGTTTTTTGCGAAGAGGGTTGTCTTTGCCTCACGCTGTGGATGGAGACGGGTTAAAGACAAAGGCCGCGGGGGGGGGAAGGCGCCAGCGCGCATGTGTCGCGGAACTCCATGAAGTGGTTGGGCGGGTTCGAAGATTTGCGGTGGCCATTTTAGCAAGCGAGGAGGTGAAGCTTTGCCCGTGAAGAGGTTCTCTTTGGGGCTGGGCAAACACGCGGGATGGTGGCCATGGGCTCCTTCCCTTGGCCACTGGGAACCGCTGCCTCTCTCTGTGAGGGAGGGGGGAACCTCGCTTTTCAGGCGGGAAAGACCCCGCTCCCCCTCGCTCTGGTTTCAGGCCCTCCGCTGCCTCACGGGGTGTGGTGGGCATTTTCGCCATGAAATGCAGGGCAGCAGATGGGAGCAGGGAAGAGCAGGCTGGAGGAAATCGGGAAATGGGTGCTAGCGCCCGTTAATTTAACGGGCTGAATGCCTACTAGTAATTAATAATTCCGCATGCAATGGTTATCAAGCAGCTCTAACACTGCAGGAATATCAGACAGGAGTGCTTTTTAAACTCCCAGCAGGAGAACACATTCAGTGCCGCCATATTCATTGAAAGCTTACCTCCTCCTGCACGCCAGCCGCATTTGTCAACTTGTTTCCATCCGTGATAGTAATTAAAATTGAGGGCTCTAAAAAGAATGGGTTCCTTCCCTACAGAGAGGAGGGAAAATATATCCGTGTTAATGTTTGAAACACAAAGGATCCATTAAAGACAGAGATGTCCAACAGGTCGATCGTGATCTACTGGTAGATCCCCGCGAGGTTTTGGTAGATCACGGTCGATCTCTGGCTCCCTTTACTTAGCATCGGTGAAACTGACTCCTGCCATGCCCTTTTGTGTTGTGAGTGATTTAACCCCTCTTCCCCCTGCCTTTAACCCCCCCCCCAAATGGAACTTTCCCCCAAAAAAATTTTTGAACCCCTTAAAAAATGGAGCTCTTCTCCTCCCTAAAAAAAGTCAAAAACTGGACTGAACCCAAAAAAACAGGGCTTTCCTCCCTAAAAGAAAAGCTCAACAACTGTGTCCTGAACCCCCCAAAAACGGGCTTTCCTCCTCCCTAAAAAAGGTCAAAAACTTTGAGCAGCCCCCCCAAAAAACCGGGCATTTCCTTCCCCCCAAAACAGGGCTTTCCTCCTCTCCAAAAAAAAGTTCAACAACTTTGACCTGAACTCCCCAAAACAAGGCTTTCCTTCCAAAAAAAGCTAACATTTTCACCCTGAACCCCTAAAAAACAGGTTTTCCTCCTCCCTAAAAAAATCTCATCCACCTTGAACCCCCCCCCAAAAGGGTAAGATCACCACCAGTTTTTAACTTTGCAGGGGTGGGAGTTGGCCATCCCTGCATTAGAGGAGCACAGCTATCACCATGCAAATGAGATCTATCTATATATATGTAGAAAAGCACCAAGGTCTGCTCTGGCCCCTGGCACAAAATATCTCGGCTCACCATACAAGGTACTAAATAGGCAATTTTCTCAGGCCCTGGTAGTTGCAGGAGCAAGTAGCAGTGAGTTCCCCAAGTGGCCCATTTGCTTTATTTTAAGCATGCCAGCAAATATTCACATCCTAAAGAGATGCTAAGGTTTTTCAGGCGAGGCAGGGAGGAAATTAAATTAAATTAAATCCATTACCTGTCCATAGTTATCTATTCCAGACACCAATCTGTTGAGGTTGAGCAAATCAAACGAGGATCGAAGGGCCTGTCCAAGGGTGGTCAGTCCTGACGATTGTAGATTTTTCAGTTCATTCATAAAAGTGGCATGGTTCTCCTTCCATCCAGCCTGCAAAATAACATAATTCCACACTTACTTTGTGACAGCCCTACTTTAAAAAAAAATGTCTGCAAGGTATATATAATTACTCTACATTTTCCCCATTCTTTGACATTTTTTGCTTGGACTGACCTCTGTTACCCAATTACTTCTGTTAAGTCTGGCCAGTTCAATATAATCAAATAATATTTTTATTCTTTTTTGGGGGGGTTATTACTTTTTCCCAATTTTTGGCAATGAGTGTTCTCACAGTCCCTGCAGCATAAAGGAAGATTTTCTTGTTTCCTTTGGCTATATCTGTGTCCGTTAACCCTAAGAGAAAGGCTTTGGTTTTCTTTGCAAAATTTTGTTTAAACGTTTCCTTTAGTTCTTCATACACCATGTCCCTGAAATTTTGATTTTTTTGGCAAGACCACCACATATGTATGAGTGTCCCCTCCACTTTGTTACACCTCCAATACAGATCTGATTTTACATACATTTTACATATTCTGGCAAAAAGCAGTGTCCCCAAATCAATACTTGGATTTGTTTCGATTATCCTCAGCAGGATGATTTGTGCTACTTAGGTTATAAATGGTTAAAAAGGGGGTGATAACAAAGTATGAAAGAGACAGTTTACTTGAAGTGAAAAAGAATTAAGGAAGCCAAATGGAAGGAAAGAAGAATGTAAATATGGTGTGGGTGTGTATATAGTTCAGTATTCTTTTGTTCATTCTTCCCCCCCCTTTTGTTTTATTCATTTTTTGAGGGGGGTTTTGTTGCTTTTGTGTTATGTGTTTATGTTAATAATAATAATAATAATTTATTATTTGTACCCTGCCCATTTGGTTGGGTTTCCATCTGGGCGGCTTCCAACAAAGATTAAAAATACATTAAAATGTCACACATTAAAAACTTCCCTAAACAGGGCTGCCTTCAGATGTTGTAATTACCGGTATTAAGGTTACAGTTGCCAAAACAGAATGCCTAGTTACCATTTGGGGGCTAGGTGGCTCAAAAGCTGCATTTTTCAGTAAGACCTTTGGGCTCCTGAAATTTATTGCAGCTGTGCAGATGAAATATAACAGAGAATTATACAGGGTGGGGTGTTAGTGTGTGAAAATAGCCCAGATCCAATGGGAATTTTCACGCAATTTAAAGATACAGGTAAAGGGACCCTTGACCGTTAGGTCCAGTTGCGGAGGACTCTGGGGTTGCAGTGCTCATCTCGCTCTATAGGTCGAGGGAGCTGGCGTTTGTCTGCAGACAGCTTCCGGGTCATGTGGCCAGCATGACTAAGCCGCTTCTGGTGAACCAGAGCAGTGCACGGAAACACCGTTTACCTTCTCACAGGAGCAGTACCTATTTATCTACTTGCACTTTGATGTGCTTTCAAACTGCTAGGTTGGAATTTAGGCTCATGCAATTAGAAAAAACCTCCTGTTTCACATATTGTATTCTAATATTGTATTTTAATTTTTGTTGGAAGCCGCCCAGAGTGGCTGGGAAAACCCAGCCAGATGGACAGGGTATAAATAATAATAATTATTATTATAATTATTATTATTATTCAACCAACTGGGCATATTTTGGGATCAAGGTAAAGCTAATTGTGGTCTCTTTCCAAATAAGGTATAAAAATGGCATGAAGTGCCCCAGAAAATAGCCACCGATCATTCAATGTGTATTTTTCTCATTTTATTCCCACAACTAACCCGTGTATCATGCTTTTTTGTAGAATGGGCTAGCAATGTACTTGTTATGTTTTAAAAATAGGGAGGGTGTTTTTTGTGGTTATAAAATAAATTGATTTTTAAGGAAAATTTTACCCAAAAATATATTGCTTTTTTGTACAGGTTTAAGGTCTCTTTGAGCCTGAAATAACTCACGCATTCGTGAGAATAGTTAAAATTGAACCCTCTTCTGTTACAATTTCATCTTAAGTTATTTCACCTACTGTGACCCTGTGATTTTTTCTCGCCCGCTAGCAGCAGGGTTTCTCAGTTCTCCAAGTGACTGACAAAAGCTGCACAAGAAACCAGGGTGGATAAAAATCAATGATTTCTTTTTTAATGGATTTTTTAATTTAAATAGGATTTTAAAAATAAAATGCTTTTGGAGAAAAGAATCTTTCTAAAGATAGTTTTCTCTTTAAGAGACAGTCTAGTCCAAAGGCTATTTATTTTTCAGGAAATAAGGATTTGTTTAAAGCTTTTCATGTGTGCTAAAACTCAGTCTAAGTGTTTTTTTAAAAAATAAAAAAGTTTAACCACATCAGTTAACAAACATGGATACATATGTTAAACGTTATTGCTGTAGTTAAATAAATTGTTTAAATTGTTACCAGTATGAAGGAAATGATTATTTTTCTCCTTCCAATCAAGTACAGCAGAAAAGCTGTCCACATACAAACAAGTACAGCAGAAAAGTTGTCCAAACAGAAACAATAATTTCATAATGATCTGTCTATGTCTTTCTGATAGCAGAAACAAATCGGTCATTTTTAATGTCACTGTAAAAACTCTGAAAATTTATTATTCCAAAAAGGAAACCTTCCTCTGGTTCTCGAAGAGGTTGCCAGCAAGGTTGAACCTTTCTGTAAAAAAAGTTTTAATCAAGTCTTACTGACAAGTGGTTTAAATCAAGTCTTATTGACTAGGGATTTAAATTTTGATTTAAATCAAATCCACCTTGTGTTGCCTAAGTGCGTCAGCCTTGCATGCCTTCCAAGTGGCTGGTTTCCGTCACACGGCATCAGGGTGGATTTGATTTAAATCAAACTGATTTAAATCACTAGTCAGTAAGGCTTGATTTAAATCACAGTTTTCTACATAAAGACTAATTCTTGCTGGTATAACTTTAATATGCAAGTAGATGAAGATTTTTAGAATAACAACTTTTCATATTAGTTTTTTATCCCCAGTTTAATAGGTTAATCATTCATATTTGGACAACTTTTCTGTTGTACTTAGGAAGGAGAAAAATAATCATTACCTTAATAATAACAATTTAAATAGATTTATTAGATCCATTCCACTCCAAACAATCAGAAAAATATTGTTTCTATTCTATTCACTGAACTTCTTGAAACTTAACACTGAAGGGGTTGATTCTGTATTCATAGGTTTGTAGAACAATAGGATTAAGGTCTTTTTCTCAACTCTGTTCATGTTATAACATTTTTGCTGTGAAGAAGAGGCATGTGATCTCTGCTGAGTCAAATTCAGTTTTGAGAACTGCAAAAGTAAACCAAGCATCTGTGATAATATCTTGTAGGCAGAGAAACTGCCCAATAATCTTACAAAAACCTCTGGAAGAGCATAAATGACATTGTGAATGGATTAATGGAATTTATTTACCAAAAAAATTAAACATATACAGCCTTATTCTACATAATTAAAAAACTAATCTTTATTTCATGATTGAATAACCTTTGGATGGTAATATATTTTCCTCCAAAAAGCATTTTATTTTAAAAAATCTGATTTAAATAAAAAAAATCTGATTTAAATCAAAAAAATCCGATTTCTTTGATTATTATTTTTTTAAATCATTGATTTTTATCCACCCTGCACGGCACAATTCTTTTGGTGTGCCATGAATTGCTAATGCGGTTCCCTCCTGTATATTTCTGATAGTATAACCAAATCAGTCATTTTCATCTATCTGTAAAAACAACTCTGAAAATTTATGACTCCAAAAAGGAAACCTTCCTCTGGTTCTTGATATGAATTATGAAGAGGATGCCAGCAAGGTTGAACCTTACTGAAGAGTGGTTAAAATCAAATCTTACTGACTAGTGATTTAAATTGATTTGATTTAAATCAAATCCACTCTGCAAAAATATCTCAAATTGGGGCCGGGATTTTTGTGATTCTTAATGTCTTAATACAGGCATGCCCAAAGTCCGTTTCGGGGGGGGGGAATACAGCCTGCCCGTCGATTTAATCCGGTCCCCGTGGCAGTATTATGAAATCCCAAAAAAGCTCAACAGCTTTGGTCGGCCCTCATGCATGTTTACTTCATCAAATCGGGCCCTAAAAAAAAAAAAAAAAGTTTGGACACCCAAGGCCCGGATTTTTTCTGGCCCATTCACCTTCTCAATCCGGCCCACAGATGGTCCGGGAATCAGCGTGTTTTTACATGTATAGAATATGTCCTTTTATTTAAAATGCATCTCTCAGTGATTTGTAGGGCATGGGAATTCATTCATCCACCCCACCCCCCCAAATATAGTCCGGTCACCCCACAAGGTCCAAGGGACAGTGGACCGGCCCCCCACTGAAAAGGTTTGCTGACCCCTGCCCTTGTCGCTCCCCTGTTGAAAAAGTTTGCTGACCCCTGCCCTTGTCCATTCATCAGAGCCTGACAAGGAGAAAACAACTTGGCAGCAACTTTACTTTGAAGTCCCTGGGTGTCAATCCTCCACAAGAAGGGTGGATTGGATTCAAATCAAATCAATTTAAAACATGAGTTAAATCAGCAGTCAGTAAGAGTTGATTTAAATCACTTGTCAGTAAGGCTTGATTTAAATAATTTATTTATTCATTTTACAGAAAGGTTGAACCTTGCTGGCATCCTCTTCATATCGACAATCAGAGGAAGGTTTCCTTTTTGGAATCATAAATTTTGAGAGTAGTTTTTGCTGTTATATCAAAAAGGACCAATGTGGATATCCCAGGCACGTCCAACAGATAGATCGTGATCTACAAACAGATCATTGAACGTCTGTGGTAGATCACCCAGTGTAGCTCAACAACTTTGGCTCTCTTAAAAAAAAGGCTCAACATTACTGTGTTCCTCCTCCCTAAAAAAAGCTCAACCACTTTGCGCTGACCCTCCCAAAAGCGGGAAATTCATTCTCCCAAAAAAACTCAATAGCTTCAACCTGAACCCCTAAAACGGGGCTTTCCTCCTCTCTAAAACAAGTTCAACAACTTTGACCTAACTCCCCAAAAGGGGTTAGATCACCACCAGTTTTTAACTCTGAGTAGATCCCTTGGGAGTTGGCCACCCCTGCATTAGAGGATCTCATCCATCACCATGCAAATGAGATCTATCTGTTTATATGTAGAAAAGCACCAAAGTCTGCTCTGGCCCCTGGCACAAAATATGTCGGCTCACAATACAAGGTACTAAATAGGCAATTTTCTGAGGCTCTGGTAGTTGCAGGAGCAAGTAGGAGTGAGTTCCCGTTTGCTTTATTTTAAGCGTGTCAGCAAATATTCACATCCAAAAATTAGACGCTTCGATTTTCCAGTTGAGGCAGTGAGGAAATTAAATTAAATTCACTACCTATCCATTCCAGACCCTAATCCGTTGAGGTTGAGGAAATCAAATGATGATCGAAGGGCCTCCTCAGTTTTTAACTCTGTGAGTAGATCACAGTCTCTTGGGAGTTTGTTCTGGTACAGGTTTCCTCAACCTCAGCCCTCCGATGTTTTTGGCCTACAACTGCCATGATCCCGAGCAAGCAGGACCAGTGGTCAGGGGTGGTGGGAGTTATAGTCCCAAAACAGCTGGAGGGCCAAGTTTGCCTATGACTATTCTAGTGATTGCTAGAACAGTACGACAGAAACCAAAAAAAGTTTGGGTGTAGGGGGTTTTTACCCTTGAAAGCAGGCTTCCTCAACCTTGGCCCTCGAGATATTTTGAGACTACAATTCCCACAGAGGTTGAAGAAGCCTGCTGTACTATCTAATCCAGACCATTTAAACTCGGCCCTCCAGCTGTTTTGGGACTACAACACCCATCATCCCTAGCTCACAGGACCAATGGTCAGGGATGATGGGAATTGTATTCCAGGACAGGAGAACACCGCTGCTGTTCTCTCTCGCCGCAGACTTCAGCATGGCCCAACTTGGCCCTCCAGCTGTTTGGGGACTACAACTCCCATCATCCCTAGCTAACAGGACCAGTGGTCAGGGATGGTGGGAATTGTAGTCCCCAAAAAGCTGGAGGGCCAAGTTTGGCCATGCCTGCCTGGAGGCACGGGGTGCAAGGTGGGGATGCTTTACAGATAATAAGAATAAATAATAATAATAATAATAATAAAATTTATTTATATCCCCCCTCCCCAGCCATAACCGGGCTCAGGGCAGCTAACATCAAAATACAAATACAGCTCAAAATGGGATTAAAATCAAATAAGATCAGAAGGCAACTGCCAAATATGGCCGGTGAGAGGAGTTAGAGAGGCCTCTTATATATAGGGGATCAGACTGGGCCCCGACCAAAGGCCTGGAACAATGATATAAATGCATAGCATGCGTGAAACACACATGTTTACACACACACAAACACACAGTGGTGACAGACAAGCATTCACATGTGGGGATGTGTGCGCATTCATCTTTGGGTGTGCCTGCGAACAGCGATTCATGTCTCTCAAGTTCCAACAGCCCCCCTCCCCCACAAAAACAAACAGGAGGCCACTTCCTGGACCCTGCAACTCATTGCCACAACCGCATTTTGGCCTCTTGGGCAGGCATAGGCAAACTTGGCCCTCCAGCTCTTTTGGGACTACGATCCCTGACCACCGGTCCTGCGAGCTAGGGAAGATGGGAGCTGTAGTCCCAAAACAGCTTGCTTGCCTATGCCTGATTTAACCCTTGGCAATTGCTAATTGGAATCCTCCTACCTGCATTCTAAAAGCTGAGCTATATAATAATTAATAATAATAATAATTTTATTTATACCCCGCCCACAGGTTTCCTGCTCTTGGGAGACCTGAGGAGGGGCTCGTGGGAGGGAAGCCAGGCCACCCACCCCCAAACTCCCCTGCTCCTTCTTCCAGGCAGAGGCAAACTCGCCGGCCAGCTGCTTTGGGACTACAATTCCCACCGTCCCTGACCACTGGTCCTTTAAGCTAGGTATCATGGGAGTTGTAGTCCAAAAGCAGCTGGAGGGCCAGGTTTACCTATGCCTGTGATAGACTATGCGAGGCTTCCTCCAACTCGGCCCTCCAACTGCTTGGGGACTACAACTCCCACCCTCCCTGACCGCTGGTCCCGCGAGCTAGGGATGCTGGGAGTTGTAGTCCCCAAACGGCCCGTACCTCAAGGTGCTCCGCCTCCCCGCAGGCTTCCTCTGGGCGGGCCGGGGCGGGAAGCGCCGCGTGGTGCCTTCCTACTCCTTCCTCTTCCCTCCTCCTCCTCCATCTCGTCAGCGCCCTCAGCCTCCATACAAAAGCAAAATGTCCGCCATCTTCGCCCGCGACGGGCCCGGCGGGGGGAGGCGGGCGAAGGCGGCCGGCTTACCTTGATGCAATAGGGCGCTTCGTCGAAGGTGACCAGCATGTACCTGTCGCCGCGGCTGGCCGGGTCGCGGGCGCGCAGCTGAGGGGGAAAAAACGGGAGAAAGGAGCGCGTTAAAGGAGTGTCTGAGGGGGAGCGGGGCGGGGGGACTCTCGGCGCGCGCGCGCACAAGGGAAGGCCACCTCAGGCGAGAGGAGGCGGTCTCTTAAGAATGTGTGTGTGTGTGTGTGTGTGTGTGTGTGTGTGTGTGTGTGTACACGCACGCGCGCGCGCGGACTCGGACTCGGAAGGCCACGTCAGGCGGGAGGAGGGCGCGCGCGCACCTTCATGAAGAGCTCGACTGCGCCCTTGGCCACGTCCAGGTAGCTGGTGCCCAGGTAGGCCCGCTGGTTCATGGAGGCGGACGTGTCGATGAGGAAGAGCAGGATCGGCATGGTCCTCCGAGGGAGGCCTGGCCAGGGAACAAGGCGACGAAGGGAGGCCGCAGCCCACAAGCCCGCGCCGGGCTTCTGCTGCTGCCGCTGCACGTACAACCACCTCGCTCGAGCCGCGCGGACGGACTGAGAGGCTCTGGGCTCCTCCCGGCCGAGCCGCCGCTCGGGGGCGGCGCGTGACCCGAACGCCGGAGCGCCATTGGCCCCCCGATGAGGCCGTCATCTGCATATGCATGAGGGGCGGGGACTGCTGCTGCCTCCACCCTCGCAGCTTCGCCTCTGGGATGCGATTGGCATATACGTTGCGGGCAGGCAGGAGGGGCGGGGCTGCGAGGCATGATTAATAGGAGGAGGCGGGGGAGGCGGAAGCATTAGGGCCGGCAAACATGGTCCAACTCGGCCCTCCAGCTGTTTTGGGAGTACAACTCGCGTGATCCCTAACTAACAGGACCAGTGGTCAGGAATGATGGGTGTTGTAGTCCCCAAACATCTGGAGGGCCGAGGTTGAGGAAGCCTTGCATAGTCCATCACAGGGATAGGCAAATGTCCCTCCAGCTCCTTTGGGACTACAACTCCCATGATCCCTGGCTAACAGGACCAGTGGTCAGGGATGATGGGAGTTGTAGTCCCCAAACAGCTGGAGGACCGTGTTTGGGCCACAAATCGGGTAGGGTGTTGCTGGTAGCCCATTGGTGCTTGCCAAACCCAGTGGGGTTTCCAGGTAAGAGGAGGACATGAGATCCCAGCTGGAGAAGGTGGCAATGCCCTCAAGTAAATATGCATGGGCACTGCCGGATTAAGGGGGGGGGGGAGACTGGAGGTACATTTCCAAAATATCAGATAAAAAACAAATAAAACCAACATAGAGCAACAGTGTTTTGTGTTGTTTTGTTATGTGCATATAGCTTGAGATACCTGTTTGTTAAATAGATAGATAGATAGATGATTGATATCAATGACCATATAGCATATATTCAACACAAAAAACAGCAACAATTGGTTGCTGAAGCCTCATCAAACCTAAATCCAGACCTCTATCTATCTAATACAGTGAACGTGATCCGTGAGGGAGGCGCATCCGCAACCCTCTGCATCCACAACCCGCAGCGCTGCATCTGCACACACGCGGGTCACAATTCGGTGCTTCTGCGGAGTGCAACCCAAAAACGTGTAACCCGCAGTGTTCGCAACATGAGGTATGACTCTATTTATCTATCTATCTATAGGAACCCAGGGTGCCAGGTGGCGCTGTGGGTTAAACCACAGAGTCTAGGGCTTGCAGATCAGAAGGTCAGCGGTTTGAATCCCTGCCACGGGGTGAGCTCCCGTTGCTCGGTCTCAGCTGCTGCCCACCTAGCAGTTCAAAAGCACATCAAAGTGCAAGTAGATAAATAGGAACCACTGCAGCAGGAAGGTAAACAGTGTTTCCGTGCGCTGCTCTGGTTCGCCAGAAGCGGCTTTGTCATGCTGGCCACATGACCGGAAGCTGTCTGCGGACAAACGCCGGCTCCCTCGGCCTATAGAGCGAGATGAGCGCCGCAACCCCAGAGTCGGACACAACTGGACCTGATGGTCAGGGGTCCCTTTACCTTTTTATCCTCATCTATCTATCTAATCAGGGGTCCCCAAACTAAGGCCCGGGGGCCGGATGCGGCCCAATCGCCTTCTAAATCTGGCCGCGGACGGTCCAGGAATCAGTGTGTTTTTACATGAGTAGAATGTGTCCTTTTATTTAAAATGCATCTCTGGGTTATTTGTGGGGCCTGCCTGGTGTTTTTACATGAGTAGAATGTGTGCTTTTATTTAAAATGCATCTCTGGGTTATTTGTGGGGCATAGGAATTCGTTCATTCCCCCCCCAAAAAAATATAGTCCGGCCCCCCACAAGGTCTGAGGGAAAGTGGACCAGCCCCTGCTGAAAAAGTTTGCTATCCCCTGATCTAATCTATCAATCATCTACCTAATCTATCTTTCATCTATCTATCTAATCCAGTGGTGTCCAAACTTTTTTTCAGAGGGCCAGATTTGATGAAGTGAAGGGCCATGAGGGCCCACCACAGGGCCAACCAAAGTTGTTGAGGTTTTTTTTTAGGATTTAACCCCAATAAAGAAACTGCCACAGGGCAGAATTAAACCGACCAGCGGGCCAAATTAGGCCCCCGAAACAGACTTTGGTCATGACTGATCTATCTATCAGTCATCTGTCTGTTTATCTATCTAATCAATCTATCATTTATCTATCTATCTAATCAATCAATCATCTACCTATCAATCAATCAATCAATCAATCATCTATCTAATCTAATCTATCAATCAATCTTCTATCTAATCCAGGCACGCCCATCAGGTAGATTGTGATCTACTGGTAGATCACTGGACATCTGTGGTAGATCACTGGTAGATCACTGGCTCCCTCCAAATAAGGTAAACAACTTTGGCTCTCCTAAAAAAAAGCCCTGCACCCCCCAAAATGGGGTAGATCACTGCCAGCTTTTAACTCTGTGAGTAGATCGCAGTCTATTGGGAGTTGGCCACCCTTGATCTAATCTATCAATCTATCATCTATCATCTATCAAATCTATCTATCATCTACCTCTCTATCATCTATCTATATCATTCATCATCATCATTACCTATCTTATATCTATCTATCTATCTATCTATCTATCTATCTATCTATCTGCCTGTTGGATTTGTGTGACTGTCCAGGCTTGTGTGTGTGTTTGTTTCTGGCCGTGTGCTCTTCCTGAGCACATGGTCTGTGGGGGCAGGGCTTCTGTTGAGTCAGGTGAGTCAGGTGACTAGCTGTGGGCGGAGCTAGTCAGTGCCTGGAGGCCAGTGGCGTGTGCCGGGGGAGACCTAGGCTTCTTTTTTGTCCTGACTTCAAGCTTTTCAGGATGGAGGGTGAGGGAACAACTGCAGTCACCTGCAATTCCTGCGCAATGTTTTGTCTTCTTGCCAAAGGATGTAGGCAGCTACACCTGCAGCAAGTGCAAGTTGGTTGCCCTACTAGAAGACAAGGTCCAGCAACTTCAGGACCATGTATCTACGCTCCAGAAAATTAAAAAGCTGGAGCTTTTTTTGGATGCGCACTGTCTGCACCAAGTCAGGGCACATCCCTAAGGAGGAGGTCAGTTCCCCAACACAGGAGCCTGATGTATGGAGGAACGTGACTCATAGAAGTAGAAGGCCCAGGGATCGCTCTGAGTGTTTAGAACTACACAATCGATTTGAAGTGCTCTCCCTTAACATGGAAGATGAAGAACAGACTCCATTTGAAGATCTCTCCCTCATCACAGTTGATGAGGAATATGAAGACGAGCAGCACAGTCAGTCCTCCGGGAATGTGCAAGTGACCTTGGAAGCACATGGAAGAATCCCAACCAAGCCTATGAGGAGGTGTGTAGTGGTGATAGGGGATTCCCTACTGAGGGGTACAGAAGCAGTGATCTGTGGGCCTGACAAGACGTCTCGAGAGGTGTGCTGTCTCCCCGGGGCCAAGATCCAAGATGTAACAGAACGGCTGCAAGGAATCATAAAACCCACTGACAAATACCCCTATGACACTGCAAGCCATAGCCTCCAGAAGATCAAAAGTGATTATGAGGCTCTGGGCAGGAAGTTGAAGCAATTAAATGCACAAATTGTCATCTCATCTGTCCTCCCAGTTGAACGACGTGGCCCAGGGAGAGAGAGAAAAATAGGGGAAGTGAACACCTGGCTTCGCAAATGGTGCCAGCAGGAACGGTTTGGATTCTTAGATCACAGTCTGAAGTTTCTTGAAGATGGACTTCTGGCAAGTGATGGGCTGCACCTCACAAGGGTTGGGAGGAATGTTTTTGCCACAATCTCAAAAACCCCGGAAGTGAGACCGCGTCTGCCGTGTCTTCACAACCACCCATAATCGCACAAGTGACTACTTCAGGTCTGAGGATGGCCACCAGTCATAGTCGGCCACCACCGGACTTCAATATGAGCCATCCTGCAGAATGGCCGCAGTGGCTCCGCCGAATAAGGAGCTATGTCCGACTACAAGGCTTCACTAGGGAGGCAGACAAGGTGGATGTGCTACTGACGGTGCTGGGAAGTTCCACCATCACCCTACTGGAAGGTCTGATGGCACCCAGGGACATAGAGGCCTGCACTTTTGATGAGCTGACGCAGGCTATGACATGACACCTTGCTCCTCAACCAACTAAGAACCACCGCCACTATGACTTTGTGCACAGAGAGCAACAAGCACAAGAGTCAGTGAGTGAATACATCACAGCACTCCGGGCGATTGCAATGTATTGCCAGTTCACTGACACTGAGGAATGATTTCTCGAAAGGTTCATCATTGGCGTGCGAGACAGCCGTCTCTTCCGCAAGCTGCTGGCAAAATACAACATCACAATGATGGAAGCAATTAATATGGCCACGGACTTTGAGAAGGATAATGCCCACGAGGCAGCCCACATCCCACGTACCAAAAGGAGAACTGACCGCATCCAGCGAGGCCAGTCATCTTCCATAGATACTCACAATGAGGATGTCCACCGAGCTTCGGACTGATCCAACCAACACCACCGTTCCCAAACTATGAGTGCATCATTGAACCAGCAATCATGTGACTCACCTCGAGGAACCTGCGCCAGGTGTGGAGAAAACCACGAGCATCGGACATGCAGGTTTCGGGATGCCACATGTCGCTGCTGTGGGAAGACTGAGCACATTGGACGAGTGCCACTCCAAGACCTCTGGAGCACAACCCAAGCAACCTGTCTACGAGGCCTACGAAGAGGAGGAGTTACAGTCTACCTCTTCAGCCAGTGTCCTTGAACTTCCATCCCCGGGGTCTAATAAGCTTAGGGTGCAACTTAGGATAGAGGGAACCCCATGTACAATGGAGTTGCATACCAGCTCATCCTACTCCATAATATCTGCTAAGACTCTGAACGAGCTTTGCCCTGACGGTGGCCCTCCTCTCTGCCCGGCCCCCATAGTGCTGCGAGACTTCCAGAGAAAGAGAATCCAGCTAAAGGGTGTGGGCACCTACAAGGTCCAGTTTAAGAAGTACACCAAGAATTTGAACCTCATCATAACTGAAGGCCCATTCACTAGCCTTCTAGGCCTAGCATGGTTTGGGCCGTTAGGGCTTAATCAGATTTCCCCAGGAGCAGAATTCGAATTGATCTGCCAGGAGTTTCTATCAGTCTTCGATGGAACCCTGGGCCTGTACAACGGACCCCCGATTTCCCTACGGTGCAACCCATTTGGGTCAAGGTCCGTAGAGACCCGTTTATGCTTAAACCCTGGATCAATGAGGAGCTTGATTGCTTAGTCGTCCAAGGGGTCTTAGAGCTGGTAGCTTTGGGGACCTGGGAAACCCCAATTGTCATACCAGTTAAGCCGGACAGCTTAGTCCGTATATGTGTTGATGACAAATGCACCCTGAACCGGGCCTTACAGGACCACGCATACCCGGTTCCTGTAGTGAGCCACGTGTTAGTGACCCTTGCTGGGGCCAAGATATTCGGAAAGCTAGATTTAGCGCAAGCTTATCAGCAGCTAACCATTAACGAGGCTGCTGCAGTCAAAACAAAATCGAAAATTCTTTCCAGTAGCACCTTAGAGACCAACTGAGTTTGTTCCTGGTATGAGCTTTCGTGTGCATGCACACTTCTTCAGATACCTGAAGGCTGCTGCAGACGCCCAGACAATCGTGACTCATAGGGGTGCTTTCACAGTCAAATGCCTACAGTTTGGAGTTAGCGTGGCTCCAGGGTTATTTCAGAGCCTAATAGACCGTCTCCTTAAAGGCATCCCTGGAGTCATGCTGTTCTTCTACGATGTGCTGATCGCCGCATCGTCAAGAGAGGACTTTGCCGCCAGATTACAGACAGTGCTCCAACGCTTCCAGGCGGCAGGACTTAAGGTAAAACAGAAAAAGTGCCTGTTGGGAGTGAGCAATGTGGATTTCCTGGGGTTCTGGGTTGATGTGGACGGCCTCCATCCAGCAGAGGACAAAGTGTGTGCCATTTGCGATGCCCCAGACCCAAAGAGCAAGGCAGAGTTACAAGCCTTCTTGGGACTTCTTAATTTTTACCATGCGTTCCTGCCACACAAGGCAGCTGTAGCTGAGCCTTTGCACAGGCTCCTGGACAAAAAAGCACCATGGGTCTGGGGCCCTCGACAGGCCAAGGCTTTCTGAGGGGTCAAAGACTTGCTTGTGTCCAACGCAGTGTTGGCACACTTTGATGTGCTGGCTTGCGACGCTTCCCCTTATGGAGTGGGCACAGTACTGGGCCACCAGCTCCCGGGAAGTCCCAGTGGCTTACTTCTCCCAAACTCTCACATCGGCAGAGTGCAACTACTCCCAGATCGACAAGGAGGGTTTGGCAATAGTTAAGGGAGTCAAAAAGTTTAATGACTTCCTTTATGGTTGGCCTTTCCTTTCACTATCGTTACCGATCACAAGCCACTCCTGAGACTCTTTGCGCCCAACCGCCAGACACCCCATATGCTTTCTTCTTCTTCTTTTTTATAAGAATTTATTAAAAATTTTAAAACAACAAGCACAAAATACAACAAAACAATACATAACACTACAAAACTACAAAAAATACAAAAAATAACAAAATTAAACACAAAAATACAAAAACCTTAACAAACACTTATTAAACTATCCTTATCTTATTCCTAACATTGTTTTGGGACCTCCTCACATCCTCTCTTCTGCGTTCATTTCTAATCTTCTTTAGTAACTTTATAACATTGTAAAATCTTCTTTCTCATCAAATCTTAATCTTAATAAACAATAATCATCATTTAACTTTAATCTTAATCCTAATAAAAACAAACATATCATATTTCTAACTACTTCTTATATCCTATCTTAATCTAACTTCTGGCATTACTGTAGCCTTATATATCCACTGATTTCAATTTCAAATGTCTATCTTTTCACGTCGTTTCAAATAGTCTTTGAATTTCTTCCAATCCTCCTGCACCGTTTCTTCCCTCTGGTCTCGGAGTTTCGCGGTCAGTTCTGCGAGTTCCATGTATTCAATCAACTTCATCTGCCAATCTTCCACTGTTGGTAATTCTTCAGTTTTCCAGTTTTTAGCTATTAAAATCCTAGCAGCTGTTGTGGCATACATAAAGAATGTTCTATCTTTGTTGGAGATTTCATAGTTGGTCATGCCCAGCAGAAAGGCCTCTGGTTTCTTACTAAATGTGTTTTTCAACACCTTTTTAAGCTCATTATAAATCTTCTCCCAGAAGTCCTTTACCTTTGGGCACGTCCACCACATATGAAAGAAGGTACCTTCTACTTGCTTACACTTCCAGCATTTATTACACAAACCATGATACATCTTAGCTAACTTAACTGGAGTTAAATACCATCTATAAATCATTTTCATGATGTTTTCCCTTAACATATTACATGCAGTAAACTTAGTACCCTCCTTCCACAACCTCTCCCAATCTTCCAACATTATATTATATCCAACATCTTTAGCCCAGTCAATCATAACAGAACTCGCAGAACTGACCGCGAAACTCCGAGACCAGAGGGAAGAAACGGTGCAGGAGGATTGGAAGAAATTCAAAGACTATTTGAAACGACGTGAAAAGATAGACATTTGAAATTGAAATCAGTGGATATATAAGGCTACAGTAATGCCAGAAGTTAGATTAAGATAGGATATAAGAAGTAGTTAGAAATATGATATGTTTGTTTTTATTAGGATTAAGATTAAAGTTAAATGATGATTATTGTTTATTAAGATTAAGATTTGATGAGAAAGAAGATTTTACAATGTTATAAAGTTACTAAAGAAGATTAGAAATGAACGCAGAAGAGAGGATGTGAGGAGGTCCCAAAACAATGTTAGGAATAAGATAAGGATAGTTTAATAAGTGTTTGTTAAGGTTTTTGTATTTTTGTGTTTAATTTTGTTATTTTTTGTATTTTTTGTAGTTTTGTAGTGTTATGTATTGTTTTGTTGTATTTTGTGCTTGTTGTTTTAAAATTTTTAATAAATTCTTATAAAAAAGAAGAAGAAAGCATATGGGGTGTCTGGCGGTTGGGCGCAAAGAGTCTCAGGAGTGGCTTGTGATCGGTAACGATAGTGAAAGGCCAACCATAAAGGAAGTCATTAAACTTTTTGACTCCCTTAACTATCGCCAAATGTTCCTTGTAGATCTGGGAGTAGTAAGGTGCACCTCTCGAAGCACCTTAATCCTACAGCGTCGAAGATGACATGGCGCATCAAATTCCATAAGAGACAACAACGACCTGGAGAGACGGTAGCAGTTTTCCTCACCGAATTAAGGAAGCTGGCGAGACACTGCAAGTTCGCCAACTTGGAAGAGGCCCTGCTGGATCGGTTTGTGTGCGGTCTTCGCAGCAGCAAGGGCCGCAGGCGGATTGCAGCAAAACAAGACATGGATCTCACGACAGCGCTCCGTGAGGCCATCGCTACAGAAAGTGCTGAGAGAGAGGAGCAAAACCCGGGCCAGCGAGCCGAAAAGAGAGCTGGAGAGACAACCCACACCGTGGACGACCAGGAAGTCAGCCCTAACCAAAGCCCGGTGCGGGGAATAGAGATGGTGCGACTGGAGAGCACGACAAAGAAAGACCGTCGGGGGGCATGCCCTGGCTGTGGCGGATCACATGAGAGAAGGAAGTGCCGGTTCCGTGAAGCAACGTGTCATGCTTGTGGAAAAACGGGGCACATAGCAAGGGTCTGCAGGTCGAATGGCACGTCGGAGTCCGCGATACCAAGGGGTCAGAGGACGTCCACAGCGACTCATCAACTCGACGATTGCAACTATCTCACGCAAATCGAGGGCAAAACTGTGCCATTTCCAGCCCAAGGAAAACCAGCTGTGCGGGTCCTAATAGAAGGGAAGCCGTGTAACATGGAGGTGGATTCCGGATCCGGATTTTCCATAGTCTCGGAGGACACGGCCAGATCGTTATTCCCTAGAGGTAAGCTTCCTAGATTGGAGCCCTTCCCGGCCACTCTACAATCCTATTCTGCTGGCCGCATAGACATTATGGGCATGTGCGCAGTTAACGTACAGTTCCGCGAGAGGGAGGCCGTATTAAAGCTTGTGATCGCAAAAGGGAAGCGCACTAGCCTGCTGGGCACGGACTGGTTCCCGGCCTTAGGGTTGGGAATCTCGGGGCTCAACACGGTCCAGATAGCTCCCGAGACATTTGACACCCTGTACAAGGACTTTGGGGAGCTATTCAATGGAGAGTTAGGATGTTATAAAGGGCCGCCAATTGACCTAGAACTGGACCCGGGGGTTGCGCCTATCCGCCTCAAACCCAGGCGGGTGCCATTTGCACT
The DNA here is from genome assembly GCA_900245905.1 of Lacerta viridis. Lineage (NCBI taxonomy): Eukaryota > Metazoa > Chordata > Lepidosauria > Squamata > Lacertidae > Lacerta > Lacerta viridis. The sequence continues at coordinate 61,953 of OFHU01000297.1, forward strand.
ACAGCCTAAAATAGAGACTGAATTGGAGAAACTAATACAGCAAGGGGTGCTTTCGCCAGTGGACTCTGCTAAATGGGAAACACCCATTGTCACACCTCTGAAGGCTAATGGGGAAATACGAATTTGTGCGGATTACAAATGTACGATTAATAAGGCCATCAGGGGGAACTCTTATCCAATTCCAGTAGTGTCCCAACTATTAGCGAAGCTGGCTGGGGGCAAGGTGTTTGCAAAGATTGACTTGGCACAGGCATACCAGCAGCTTCCAGTGACCCCAGCGTCCGCAGAAATCCAGACAATTGTGACGCACATGGGCGCTTTTAAGGTGAATAGGCTACAGTTTGGAGTCTGCGTGGCCCCTGGCATATTTCAAAGTCTTATGGAGCGCCTGTTACGGGGCCTGCCAGGCGTCCTTCCGTATTTTGATGATGTGTTAATCGCGGGCAAGGATGCTCAAGAGCTACTGGGACGCATCCAGACGGTCCTATGCAAACTCAGGGATGCGGGGTTAAAACTAAAAAAAGAGAAATGTAGTTTTGGGGTAGCAGCTGTGAACTTCTTAGGTTACAGAATTGATGCTGCTGGTATCCACCCCATGGAAGACAAGGTTAAGGCTATCGCCGCAGCACCGACACCTAGTAACAAGGCTGAGCTGCAGTCCTTCTTGGGCCTCATCAATTTCTATCACGCCTTTGTGCCACACAAGGCATCGATAGCCGAACCATTGCATCGGCTACTACAAAAAAAGTGTGCATGGCGTTGGGGGCAACCGCAACAGAGAGCTTTTGAAACGCTGCGGGGTGTGCTGTCAAAGGAAAGTACACTTGCCCACTACGATGCCGCTAAACCATTGGTGCTGGCGTGTGATGCCTCACAATATGGCGTGGGGGCTGTCTTGAGTCCCAAGAGTTCAGGGCATTCCTGGCCGATAACTTCATTAGAGGGGTAACTTCAGCTCCCTTTCATCCATCCTCGAACGGACAAGCCGAACGGATGGTGCGCACGGCCAAGGGTGCAATAGCACGCCTCTTGGAAGGGGATTGGTCAGCTCGCATTGCGAGGATGTTGTTCCTGCAGCACACAACACCGTGTGCATCTACAGGCAAGTCCCCAGCTGAGTTATTAATGGGGAGGAGGTTAGCCACAATTCTAGACTACGTCCACCCTGACAAGGTGCCGGGCCGCGATGCAAGAGAGCCACCGGCTGCCGAGGTTGATAGAACCCGATACCTGACCACAGAGGATTTGGTTTGGGTCCGGAACTATGCAAGGGGACCAGCATGGGTGCCAGGGGTGGTCACCCGACCCAGTGGGCCAGTGTCGTATTTTGTGACGTTAGAGGATGGCAGAGTAATGCACCGCCACATTGACCAGCTAAGGCGCCGGGTTCCAAGCAGGGGAAGCTCGAGTGGGGAGGAGCCGCGCACAACTCTGCCGGCGTTCAGTGAATCGCAGCAGTCTGGCCAGGATGGCTCCGGGCCACAGGTGGTGGAGGGCTCAGAGAGTCAGGAAGCTGTGGGCTCAGAGAGTCAGGAAGCTGAGATCACCACTGATGCACCCAACCCGGTGACAACTAGTCAGCCTAGGGAGTCAGCTAGTGACACAGTTCCAGCTGAGGTACCCGATGTTAATGGGGAGAGAAGTCTGACCACGGATAGTCCAAGGAGTGACACACCGGGGGTTAGGCGATCCGGTAGGATTCGAAGACCTCCGCAACACTTGAAAGATTACGTGCATAGTATCAACTGGGTGCGGGGGAGTGTTGTGTATTAAATAAGATATTCTGTCTACCGGGTAAGGTTATGTTATTGGTCAATTTAAAGAGTACAATCACAATCCACAGCCTGATTGGGTCCCGCCGGAAAGTTTGAATATTATTGGTTCCCGCTAAAATGTATCTTTTCCCTCTGTCCCAATGTGTCTATAAATAGAGCTTTCCATACCCCCTATTCCCCAGTCTTGTCCTATCCCTATAATAAAGAGCTGTTCACTAAGAAGTGTTGCTGGACTTATTGCTACCAGAACCCACGACACAACAATTCTAATGTATGGAGGGGTGGTCTTGAGCTGGGAGGGGGATTTCAAAAGTCTATATAGGAGCTTGCACACCTTTGTTCGTGGTCTTTTTGCTTGCAAAGACACCCTGCTGCAGCAGTTCTAATAAAGGGCTACCGCCTTGCTTTGGGAGATTCTGTATCGTCTCTATTTTATTCATAAGTGCTCTTGAGAGGAGGGGAGCCCTACTAAGGCTCTCCCCCGGGGTTCATGGACTCCCTTCTGGGGTTGAACCTAATTTTTATTACATTTTCAAAGCCAAAAGTTTAAATAAATATTTAATTATATGTGTTCTCGACTCTTACTACCAACTATTACAGATATAATAACAAGATGAAAGATGACAAAATCTTTTGTATTAATTCCAGTGGCACCTTAAAGATCAATTATTTTTCAGATATATTTTAACTACTTCCCACTTAGAAATGAACATGCGTTTTGTTTTATTTTACGTTTCTCCCCGACAAATTTTCCAACAACTCTGCATATTCAACCAGTTTTGGAATCCATCCTGTCCAAGAAGGAACATGGTCACTTTTCCAATGTGGAAACATTGTTTTTTGGATTCTGATTTTCGACGAGTTTGAGTGATGGGCAATAATCAAGATACATCTTTGATGTACTGATGCAAATTATGGACAATAAAGCATGGAAAAGCGGGGAGAAGGAAAGAAGATCTACAGTTAGAACATATGAATGTGCAGCAGAAGCTTTCTTTTTAGGTATTTTAGGACAGGATCTGCTGAAAGAAACAAAGAACATTATTCATGTATGCTACAACAGCTGCAATAATTTTAATAGCTCAAAATTGGAAGACCAATGAAGTCCCATCAAAAGCACAATGGCAAGAAAAGTTGGCGAACTATGCAGAGTTAGCAAAGTTAACGGACAAATTGCGTGAAAGCAACAATAGCGACTTTGAAAAAGAATGAGAACCTTTCATGATATATTTGCAGAAACAGGAAAAAGAAATGATATCGCTGGCAGGATTTAAATGAGCTTTTACAACTTTAGTTACAGAGAACAATGTGATAGCAATGTGATAACGTATTGTATTCAAACAGCAGTGTTTATCGTTGGATGTAAAGGTAAAGGGACCCCTGACCATTAGGTCCAATCGTGTCCGACCCCTGGGGTTGTGGCACTCATATTGCTTTACTGGCCGAGGGAGCCGGTGTACAGCTTCCGGGTCATGTGGTCAGCATGACTAAGCCGCTTCTGGCGAACCAGAGCAGCGCACGGAAACGCTGTTTACCTTCCTGCTGGAGCGGTACCTATTTATCTACTTGCACTTTGATGTGCTTTTGAACTGCTAGGTTGGCAGGAGCAGGAACCGAGCAACGGGAGCTCACCCCGTCGCAGGGTTTCAAACTGCCGACCTTCTGATCAGCCAGCCCTAGGCCCTGTGGTTTAGACCACAGCGCTACCCGCGTTCCTATCATTGGATGTAATAGATCAGAAATGGTAGTTGAGGAAAGTCAACAGAGAGAGAGGGGGAATGGAAAAGGTATGTTTAGTAATGATATTTGTTTTGAGAAAATAATATTAATAAAAATCATTTTTTAAAAAGTTGATCCACTGTACCTCAGACCATGTGGTGGGCCGCAATATATTTTGGGGAAAAAATGAATTAATTCTTATGCCTACAAATAACCCAGAGATGCATTTTAAATAAAAGCACACATTCTACTCATGTCAAAACATGCTGATTCCTGGACCATCCGCCGGCCAGATCCTGAAGGTGACTGGGCCAGATTTATTACTATACTGTATTAAATGCACTTGAAGCCAATTTTTAAAAAAGTATTGTGTGATGTTGCACAATTGTTTGCCATTCCTTCTAATTTGACAGCATCTAACCAAAAAATTCAGCAAGGTGTTGAACGGTTGATGGAAGCATGTTGTTGTTCAGTTGTTCAGTCGTGTCCGACTCTTCGTGACCCCATGGACCAGAGCACGCCAGGCACCCCTATCTTTCACTGCCTCCCGCAGTTTGGCCAAACTCATGCTAGTCGCTTCGAGAACACTGTCCAACCATCTCATCCTCTGTCGTCCCCTTCTCCTTGTGCCCTCCATCTTTCCCAACATCAGGGTCTTTTCCAGGGAGTCTTCTCTTCTCATGAGGTGGCCAAAGTACTGGAGCCTCAACTTCAGGATCTGTCCTTCCAGTGAGCACTCAGGGCTGATTTCTTTAAGGATGGATAAGTTTGATCTTTTTGCAGTCCATGGGACTCTCAAGAGTCTCCTCCAGCACCATAATTCAAAAGCATCAATTCTTCGGATCAGTATTCTTTATGGTCCAGCTCTCACTTCCATACATCACTACTGGGAAAACCATAGCTTTAACTATACGGACCTTTGTCGGCAAGGTGATGTCTCTGCTTTTTAAGATGCTGTCTAGGTTTGTCATTGCTTTTCTCCCAAGAAGCAGGCGTCTTCTAATTTTGTGACTGCTGTCACCATCTGCAGTGATCATGGAACCCAAGAAAGTGAAATCTCTCACTGCCTCCATTTCTTCCCCTTCTATTTGCCAGGAGGTGATGGGACCAGTGGCCATGATCTTAGTTTTTTTGATGTTGAGCTTCAGACCATATTTTGCGCTCTCCTCTTTCACCCTCATTAAAAGGTTCTTTAATTCCTCCTCACTTTCTGCCATCAAGGTTGTATCATCAGCATATCTGAGGTTGTTGATATTTTTTCCGGCAATCTTAATTCCGGTTTGGGATTCATCCAGCCCAGCCTTTCGCATGATGAATTCTGCATATAAGTTAAATAAGCAGGGAGACAATATACAGCCTTGTCGTACTCCTTTCCCAATTTTGAACCAATCAGTTATTCCATATCCAGTTCTAACTGTAGCTTCTTGTCCCACATAGAGATTTCTCAGGAGACGGATGAGGTGATCAGGCACTCCCATTTCTTTAAGAACTTGCCATAGTTTGCTGTGGTCGACACAGTCAAATGCTTTTGCGTAGTCAATGAAGCAGAAGTAGATGTTTTTCTGGAACTCTCTAGCTTTCTCCATAATCCAGCGCATGTTTGCAATTTGGTCTCTGGTTCCTCTGCCCCTTCAAAATCCAGCTTGCACTTCTGGGAGTTCTCGGTCCACATACTGCTTAAGCCTGCCTTGTAGAATTTTAAGCATAACCTTGCTAGCGTGTGAAATGAGTGCAATTGTGCGGTAGTTGGAGCATTCTTTGGCACTGCCCTTCTTTGGGATTGGGATGTAGACTGATCTTCTCCAATCCTCTGGCCACTGCTGAGTTTTCCAAACTTGCTTGGCATATTGAGTGTAGCACCTTAACAGCATCATCTTTTAAAATTTTAAATAGTTCAGCTGGAATATCATCACTTCCACTGGCCTTGTTATTAGCAGTGCTTTCTAAGGCCCATTTGACTTCACTCTCCAGGATGTCTGGCTCAAGGTCAGCAACCACACTACCTGGGGTGTACGAGACCTCCATATCTTTCTGGTATAATTCCTCTGTGTATTCTTGCCACCTCTTCTTGATGTCTTCTGCTTCTGTTAATCACACCCTTTTGTCTGACACAGGTATCAGGATGCCAGAGATTATCACTCAGGCAGAGGTCTGCTGAGTAGCTGGAGGGGCAACCCCCCCTTTGTTCCTGAGACAAAGAAATACTTGGTCAGTTGGGAGTGAGGCCTGTCTTCCTGTGCTGGTTTTCAGACATGTGGCCTTATTTGTTTTGGTACATTAATAACAATTATTATATATAAATAAAATACCTTAAAATTCTTACAACAGATAACGACCTGACAAGTTTTGGCAATCAGTTAATAATGATTATGTGAAATATTAAGTGGATGGGAAGTTAAACATAAAGTAAGAAGATATTTTTATTTTATTTATTTTATTTTATTCTTTTAGTTGATTTGCTTTATAATTTTGTATTAATGATGATGTATTTCTTTTATTTATTTCAATTAAGCAAATAAAATTAAAAGAAAAAGAAAAAAAGGATATAAATATTAGAAATATTTTTTCATCCCAAAGCATTTTATTTTTAAAATCCGATTTAAATGGGGGGGAAATCCGATTATTATTTTATTATTTAATAATCATTGATTTTTATCCACCCTGATTATACATTTTTATGTGCTGCAAGTCACTTGGACAAGCGACTAATAATCATCCTTCAGGTGACAAGCGACTAATACGGTAATAATAATACCCGAAAAATCAAAACAAAATAAAACAATAAAATTCAGCACACGAAAGCTCATACCAAGAACAAACTTAGTTGGTCTCTAAGGTGCTACTGGAAGGATTTTTTATTTTGTTTTGACTATGGCAGACCAACACGGTCTGTAACTCGAAAAATCAAAGTCACGGGCAAAAGAGCGAACGGGGACAAAAAATTGGAGTCCTTTAAAGGAATCATGACGCTTACTCCACCGGCCCCTCCCTCCTACCAACGAAGCCACTTTCTGGATTGGCTCGTTGTCAAGTGGGACGTCAAAAGTAGAGCAGCCAATCACTATGCGGTACAGTGCTTGCCCCGCCCTCAGTGAGCAGAGCGGCAAGGGAAAGCCTCCGTGACGAAATCAAAAGGCTCGCTTTCCCTCCGCCCGGGCATTTTTTTGCCCCGCCCCCTACTCCGTTGAACATGCGCAATCGTCGTCGGAAGATGCTCCGGCCAGACGTACGCACGCGCAGTGGCCGACATGCGCAGGAGCAGCGGGGTGGATGCGTGAAGGGCCGGCCCACCGTTTCCCACCTCTACCAGCCGTCAGCGCGCGTGCGCGCGCGTGCGTACCGCCTCCCGGCTGGCCCGCCTTCCCTTGAGGCGCTCCGACGCCGTGCTCCGGCGAGAGGGACGCACGCATGCGCAGGAGCAGGAGCAGCGGAGCGCATGCGTGGAACCGGCCCGCCTTTTCCCTCCTCCCTCCCAGCAGGTAGCGCGCGTGCACATGCGCATGCGCACAGCCTCCCAGGTGGCCCACCTCCGCCTGAGGTGCTCCAACGCCGTGCTCCGGCGAGAAGGATGCACGCATGCGCAGGAGCAGCGGGGCGTATGCGTGAAGGGCCGGCCCGCCAATTCCCTTCCTCTCGCCCGAAGCCGAGCGATCCAGCAAGCATGCGCGCGCATGCGCAACGCCTACCGGTTGGCCGACCTCCGCCTTAGGAGCCGTTCCGACGCCGCTGCTGAGGCGACGACGGGCAGGAGGAGCCTCCTCCCCCGGGCAAATTCTCCGCGGGCGCTGCCATGCTCCTCCCGCCGCAGCTGGGAGGCCGGGCCTGAGGAGCAGCAGCCGAGGCCGCCCTCAGTGAGAAGGCCCGCCGCCGACTCCATGGCCCAGGCCGAGAAGATGGAGCTAGATTTGGAGCTGCCGCCAGCCGGGAGCGAGGTGGGCGGTCTGAGGCGCTCCAATAGCGCCCCGCTCATCCACGGACTCAGGTGAGGCAAGGGGCCCTCCAGCTGTTCGGGGACTACAACTCCCATCATCCCTAGCGCACGGGACCAGTGGACGGGGATAGGAATAGAATAGAATAGAAATACTTTTTTGTCACTGTATCACATGTTTACAGTGAGATTAAACATGATGGGGATGATGGGAATTGTACTCCCCAAACAGCTGGAGGGCCGAGTTGGGCCATGGCTGGGTGAGGAGGGCCCTGGGGCGAGGGGAGGGCAGGGGGCTCCTACTCCTCTCGGGCCTGGCCCTTCGCCAGAGGAATAATAATAATAATAATAATAATAATAATAATAATAATAATAATAATAATAATAATAAATTTTATCCCGCCCTCCCTGGACGTGGCCGGGCTCAGAGCGGCTAGCATCATAAAAACAACACAATATGCATAAAAACAGACATCAATTAATTAAAATACATCTTAAAATTAATTCAGACAAGTTAAAATCTGGGCAGGTGGCAATTATCAGGTTGGAATTGAGAGTGGTTAATACTTGCCAGGACCAACTGTTTCCACTGTTTAAAATAATGGTTATCATTTTAAAAAGGGCATTGGGGCTGGGAAGGGAAGAAAGGGGGCATCATCCCCAGAGGTAGCACCGCCCCCTTGGCCCTCCAGCTGCTTTGGGACTACAGTGCCCATCATCCCTGACCACTGGTCCTGTTAGCTAGGGATGATGGGAGTTGTAGTCCCCAAACAGCAGGAGTGCCAAGTTGGGTCATGCCTGATCCAGAGCAGTGGTGGCCAAACTTGGACCTCCAGCCTTTTGGGGACTACAACGCCCATCATCCATGGCCACTGGTCCTGTTAGCTAGGGATGATGGGAGTTGTAGTCCCCAAACAGTTGGAGGGCCAAGTTTGGCCATGCCTGCTTGAAATGAATGGGCGTGCAGAGATGTGAGAACTAGATCCATCGTGTGTGACGAAGCCGAACTTGGGGTCGGCGCGGGTATTATGAGACGTATAGGATGCCCAACTACCAGGCTTACAGTCCCGGAGCAGAAATACAGTATTGTTTTTTGTTTGTTTGTTTTTTCCAGATTTAACACCTTTATTTCCAATCCTTATTCATTACAATCCATATTAACACCACATGTATATATCGGTAATAACAAAAGAGATAAACATCCCATCACCCACCCTTTTCCCTTCACCCTTGTCACTTCCCTCCATCTCCAACTCAATTTCCTTTGATCTTTAGATTGTTTTCATCTCGCGTTCCTTACTCCTTCTTAACCTCCCCCCCCTTTTATGGGATACTGTTATCTTCCTTTAAACACTACTTTATACATTACTTTCTATACTTCATGTTTTAATCTAGGCACATTAGCATATTATTTTTGGAGCAATACTTTGCCAAATAGCCTTCATAATATTTCCATTCATTTCTTAGCTTTTGATTAGACTGATTTCTTATTGCCGCTGTTAATTTAGCTGAGGTTAAATATTCATTTAATTTATTTATCCATTCTTCCTTTGTTGGGGTCTTTTGTGATTTCCAATTCTTAGCTAATTTACTTCCCTGTGGTATTTCTTGATTTAATAAACCCAACAGGTATGCTTCCGGTCTTTTGTTATTGACCGTTTTAGCATCTTTTTAATTTCTTCATGTATCATTGTCCAGAAGCCCCTGATTGTCTCACACGTCCACCACATATGCATTACCGACCCCACCTCCTTCTCACACCCAGGGGCGTAGCTAGCCGCTGGGCTGCCGGGGGCGGCAAGCCAAGCGGCACCCATGGGGGCGGGGCGTCGCTCCGTGCGCATGACGTCATGACGCATGCGCACGGAGCGACGCCTCCGCCCGGGCCAGCTGGCCCGCCCCTCTCCCGCTGCGCTCCGTGAGCGGAGCCGTCCCGGGGATGGAGAGGGGTTGGGCCAGCGAGGGGGGTGACACCCCTCCTCGCTGGCCACCTCTCCATTTCCCGCCGCCTCAGGGAGCGAGCGGCAAAAAATGCTGCTGAAAGGGGGAAAGCCCCCTATTTCAGCGGCTTTTTTCGCTGCTGGCTGGAGGCGGGGATTGGGGGGGCACCGCCCCGAGTGTCACTCCCCCCAGGGCGCTACCAGGCCCCCCCGCCCCCTTGCTACGCCCCTGCTCACACCTCCAGCATATGTTGGTATTCCTCTTGTATATTTTCGCTAATTTTACCGGTATCAAGTGCCACCTATAGAACATTTTTATAAAATTTTCTCTAATTGTATACGAAGCCGTGAATTTTATATCATGCTTCCATAATTTATCCCACTGCTCCAAATTGATACTTTGCCCAAGATCCTTCGACCATTTTAACATTCACCTCTTCATCCATCAGATCCCAATCTAAAAGTAAATTATATGTCCTAGATAATAATTTCCTATTATTTTGTATAACCTCGATCGTAAATTTTGACTCTTCCTTAACGACACCTTTTTTTTAAATTCCCATTAAACACACTTCTCAATTGAATATAATGCCATCTATCCAAACCCAAACCTTTTAGCTCTTCATATGATTTCAATCTAAATTTACCTTGCTCTTCTTATAATAGTTGTTTATAGGTTGGCCAATTTGCTTTTGTATTTACCGTATTTTTCGCTCCATAAGATGCACTTTTTTCCTCCTAAAAAGTAAGGGGAAATATCTGTGCGTCTTATGGAGCGAATGGTGGTCCCTGGAGCTGAATTGCCCAGGGGCCAAAAGAGGATCATGCTTTTTATTTTACAAAGAGAAAAGGGGTGTTGAAAGGACCCCGCTCAGCAGCTGATCAGCAAGAGATCGGGAGAGAGATAAGAGTCCCGGCTCCCTTTCAGCCCTGCCCTCCTTTGTTGAATGTGCTGCAGAGGGAGGTTGTTTGTTTCCCCAGGACATGTGACTGGCTGATTAGATTATCTGTCTGGAAACAGTAGAAATGGCTCCCTTTCCTTAAGATTTTTCAGAAATGTGAGTTAAACCCCATAAAAATGGGGCTTTTCCTCTTTGCTTTTCCCCCTTTGCAAAAGGAGCTTTGCTTTTCCCCCTTTGCAAAAAAAGCTGCAAAACCTTTAGCTGATCCTCAAAAAAAAACAAAAAAAAAAACCAGGGCTTTTCCCTTTGCAAAAAAGCTGCAAAACTTTTAGCTGATCCTCAAAAAAAGGCCTTTTGCCTTTGCAAAAACAGCTGCAAAACTTTTAGCTGATCCTCAAAAAAGCCAGGGCTTTTCCCTTTGCAAAAAAGCTGCAAAACTTTTAGCTGATCCTCAAAAAAAACAAACAAAAAAACAGGGCTTTTAGAGGAGGAAAACCAGAAAAATATTTTTTTTTCTTGTTTCCTCCTCTAAAAATGAGGTGCACCCTATGGTCCAGTGCGTCCTGTGGAGCGAAAATACAGTACTTTCTTCATACTGAAAGCCTCTATTGGGGAGATCCACCAGGGAGTGTTAGGTTCTGCAAATCTTTTGTACTAATTCCAAACTTTATGCAGTGCCCCTCTTCTTATATGATTTGTAAATCCTTTATTAACTTTTTCTTTTTCATAATTCAGATAAGCATGCCATCCATATCTATTATTGACACTTTCTAAATCTAAATCTTTTGTTTTTTTTCTAATTTAATCCAGTCCCTTATCCAAACAAGGCATTCTGCTTCATAATATAATTTGAAATTTGGTAATGCCAATCCCCCTCTCTCCTTTCTATCGGTTAATAATTTGTATTTTATTCTAGGTTTCTTTCTCTGCCAAATAAACTTTGTAATATCTTTTTTCCAACCCTCAAAACAATTTTCTTTGTTGATAATCGGAATTGTTTGGAATAGATAGAGTAATCTTGGCAATACGTTCATCTTTATTATGGATACTCTTCCCCATAGCGAAAGTTGCAATCTATTCCATCTTTCCAAATCTTTTTTTTATTTCTTTCCATACCTTTTCATAATTATTTTGAAACAGATTTATATTCTTCATAGTTAATTCTACTCCCAGATATTTTGCTTTTTTTACTATCTGCAATCCTACTTTTTCTTCTAATTCTCTTTATTCTTGTGGTTGGATGTTTTTAACCATGATTTTTGTTTTTGCCTTATTTAACTTGAAGCCTGAAACTTTCCCAAACTCTTCCATTAACTTTATGGTTTTTATAATACTTATTTCCGGATTTTCTATTGTTAGGATAATGTCATCAGCAAATGCTTTAACCTTAAATTCCTCCCTTCCTAATGTCATTCCTATTATCTCTTTTTCTTTCCTGATTTATGTCAGTAGAATTTCCAATGATAATATAAATAGAAGGGCGAAAAGGGACACCCCTGTCATGTGCCTTTCTCTATCGGGAAGCTAACTGTTTTATCCCCATTTATTATCAAATTTGCGAATTGCTTCTCATAAATCGCATCTATGCTTGTTTCTGCAATAATCTTCCCCTAGATCTGACAATTTCATAATTTTTTGTAGAAATTTTCTTGATACATTATCAAACGCCTTCTCTGCGTCAATCAGTATAAATGCCGCCCTTTTACCTGGTTTTAAATCCAAATATTCTAATATATTTATCACTGTTCTCATATTTGATTTTATATGTCTGTTTGGGAGAAATCCAGCCTGATCTCCATGAATAGTCTCTTTTAATATCAATTTTAATCTATTTGCTAGAATTCCCGCAAACAGCATTGTTTATAGGCACCTTGCCTGTATATATATGCGCGATGGAAGGCTTAAAAGCGGTTATTGTGCCAGGTGAGCTGGGGGTTCCCCTGGAGGAAAAGCAGGGTAGATTTGATTTAAATTGATTTAAATCACTAGTCAGTACGGCTGGATTTAAATCCATTTTTTACAGAAAGGTTTAACCTTGCTGGCATCCTCTTAATATGACAACTAGATGAAGGTTTCATTTTTGGAGGAATAAATTTTCAGAGTTGTTTTTACAGTGACATCAAAAATGACCGATTTGGTTATACTATTAGAAATTTATAGACAGATAGTAATGAAATTATTGTTTCTATTTGGACACTGTACTTGATTGGAAGGAGAAAAATAATCATTTCCTTAATAACAATTTGAACAATTTATTTCACTAAAACAATAACATGATAGCATATGGATCCATTTTTGTGAACCAATGTGGTTAAACAATTTTTTTTGGGGGGGGGAAACCCCTTAGTCTGAGTTTTAGCACACATGAGAAACTTTAAACAAATCCTTATTTCCTGATGAATAGCCTTTGGACTAGAATGTCACTTAAATAGAAAACTATCTTTAGAAAGATAGTTTTAAAAAAACTGATTTAAATTTTTAAAAAATCTGATTTTAAATTTTCTATTCTTTACATCAGTGATGGCCCAACTTGGCCCTCCAGCGGTTTTTGGGCTATAACTCCATCATCCCTAGCTAACAGGACCAGTGGTCAGGGATGATGGGCATTGTAGTCCCAAAACAGCTGGAGTGCCGAGTTTGGCCACCACTGCTATAGATGTCTGTTACAAAGGGCAATTAACCTGTTTATATCAGTGGGGCTTCTGTTGTTTTGTTGGCATCCTTCTGTCTAGGTAGACTGCGCCTATTGAATGGCCTCCTTCAAACGGAAGGTTTCTTGTTTCACAGCTATTACTCTTAACCAATGTACTGCTATTCCATTAGTAACTAATAATACTAACAATTTATTATTTATCCCCCCACCCCGCATCTGGTTGGGTTTCCCCAGCCACTCTGGGCAGCTCCCAACCAAATATTAAAAACACAAGACAGCATCAAACATTAAGAAACTTCCCTAAACAGGGCTGCCTTCAGATGTCTTTTAAAATTCAGATAGTTGCTTATTGCTTTGAAGGCGTTCCACAAGGCGAGAGCCACCACTCAGAAGCCCTCTGCCTGGTTCCCTGTAACCTTGCTTCTCACAGGGAGGGAACCGCCAGTGTCCGGGCCGAATGATGGGGATGGAGACGTATACAGGATCGAAGCCATTTAGGGTTTTCAAGATCAGCACCGACCCTTTGAATTGTGCCCGGAAACGTCTTTGGAGCCAATGCAGGTCTCTCAGGACCATTGTTATATGGTCTCGGTAAGGTTTTATTTTACAGAAAGGTTCTGACACGCAGAGGAAGGTTTCCTTTTGGTAAGAATGAAATCCTTTCTTTGTGCAAAGGTTCAACCTCACTAGCATCCTTTTAATCCACTTTGAATTGTGCCCGGAAACGTACTGGGAGCCAATGCAGGTCTCTCAGGACCAGTGTTGTGTGGTTTCGGCGGCTACCCCCAGTCTGGCTGCCGCATTCTGGATTAATTGCAGTTTCCAAGTCACTTTCAAAGGCAGCGCATGGCAGTAGTTCATTTCCTAAGTTAGATGGGTTCCAGGTAAAGTTTATTTTGTCCCTATTACAGGTCCCAAACTGTGTCCCAAATTCAATTCTTGGAAACAGGTGAATGCCCACTCTCCACTAAACCATGGTGGGCTGCCCTGAGATACTGGCGCAAGATCTCAGTATTTGGCCTGGGGGAGGGATCACTTCTACATTTAACCAATGAGGAGTTTATCAGCCCATGGCTGAAAACTATGGCCAGAAAAGCTATACAGTTGTACGTCAGGTTACGTACACTTCGGGTTACGTACTTTTCGGGTTACGTACCCCCGTAACCTGTAAGTGTAACCCGCCGCATGCGCAGAAGCGTTCTGTGCACTTTGCGCATGCGCAAAACATGTCCGCATTACATACGTTTCAGGTTATGTACAGCGACCTGTGTTTATTTACCCAAGCCAGACTAAATGTATTTCCATTGGAAGTGCTGAATGATAGACTTATCCCTTATGAGAACAGGCTTTGTTCATGTTCTGAGGACGTCAATTGCATTGTGGACAGTACGATCAAACCCCTACTGGCAAATCTGCCAGGAAAATCTGAAGCCTCTCATATTAAACATCTTTTGGAGGACAGGTCCAATGATATTGTACTCGCCGTGGCAAAGTTTCTTTCAGAAGATCATCATGCTCAAGACATAACAAAACAACTGCCTCGGTTTCTCTCTCTTATGTGGTTGGCTGTCCAGAAATTGTTCTATGGGTCTTTGGACCTCAATAAAGATTTATTATTATTATTATTATTATATGCAGGGTAGCAGTGTGGCCAGGATCCAAAGTGTCACAGGTGGTATTGTGCCAGCTGTGCTTGGGAGCTATGTATTTATATAGAGCCACCAATATATGTGGCACATTTCTGAACAAACCAAGCAGCCTCTTCCAAAGTTGATAGTCTACATTCGGATGTGAGAGAAAAGTGTGGGAAGGGAAGGATACTCAATCAAGAATTTAGAATCGTATGTATGACACCTGCATAACGTAATAGACCCTTTTGCTTCTTTTAGTGACAATTCCCAGGTCTTCCAGCCGCACGTCTTGCGCACCCGCCGGAACAGCACAACGGTCATGAACCGGCACAGCATGGTAAGCACTGGGGAGATCCAAATAGCTTTCGAACACCAGAGGTTTGTGGAAGATGGAGGCAGTGCGGGAGACTGACGGACAGGCGGTGGAGGCCCCATTGCATTTCAATCAAAGCTGAATTGGTTGCTGTGCTGTCAGCCCTTGACTTTACTGCAGGCACCCCCAAACTCGGCCCTCCAGCTTTTTTGGGACTACAATGCCCACCATCCCTAGCTAACAGGACCAGGGGTCAGGGATGATGGGAATTGTAGTCCCCAAACATCTGGAGGGCAGAGTTTGGGGATGCTAGCTCTAATATGACTCTCCTACCAAGGAGTTAATGCTCTCGTGTCCAGATTGTGCTCTTTTAGCATTTATTAAATTCACTCTATTAAAAAAACCTGACATACATAAAACCAAGGAGAGATAAGGAATGGAAAGTGACCCCACCAAATGAAAATTTATAGAGCAAATTTAAATCCATCCAATTTAAATTGGCTTAATCTTGAAGTTGAATGACCGTATTTTCCCGTCTATAAAATGCCCCCTATTTGGGGGGACTCATATTTAAGAAAATGGGGGAGATATATATAAGGACCCCCCCATTTTTACTACTATTTTTGGGGGGAAACAAAATGGAGTATCACTTTAGATAAAAAAATTGGTTCTGGGTAGAAGCTTTCATGTGCATGCCCATTTCTTCTTCTTCTTCTTCAAAAAAATTCTTCCAGTAGCACCTTTGTTGTTGTTGTTGTTCAGTCGTTCAGTCATGTCCGACTCTTCGTGACCCCATGGACCAGCACGCCAGGCGCCTATCCTTCACTGCCTCCCGCAGTTTGGCAAACTCATGCCAGTCGCTTCGAGAACACTGTCCAACCATCTCATCCTCTGTCATCCCCTTCTCCTTGTGCCCTCCATCTTTCCCAACATCAGGTCTTTTCTAGGGAGTCTTCTCTTCTCATGAGGTGGGACCTTAGAGCACCTTAGAGACCAACTATGTTTGTTCTTGGTATGAGCTTTTTTTCTTCAGATACACTGAAACAAAAGTCAGCAGACCCTTATATCTAGTAAGAGAGTGGGGAGGGGTATTGCTATGAAGGGTGGTGGGAATAGGGGATTGGCTGATAGGTGTGGAAAACCTGTTGACGACTGATAACAACTGCAATTGGTCTTGCAGGAAAAGGCATCTTGATGAGATCTTAATCTGGAAGTGTAATCCGGTTAGAGTGAAGTCGAGACACTTGACATCCGGGAAAAGGGAGTGAAACACTCTTAGACCTTCTGGATCCTTGTAGTGATTTACAACAATCAGAGAATTGGGCAGTTCATAAAAAAACTTACTTTTAAAATGCCTGCTCCAAAGGTCTTATCTTACTACACTATGGATTATATAGCTATATCTGAAATTTAATGCATATCAGTTAATATCTCAACCCTCCTCCATGAAAATAGCTGTTTACTTGACCGTTTTCCTATGTCGTGAAGGCTGAAATGTCAATTCACTGGAGCAGGATCAAGATACTAATAACTATACAATCCCTAGTGTAGTAAGATAACACCTTTGGAGCAGGCGTTTTCAAAAAAGAGTTTTTTATTAATTGCCCTAATCAGAGAACCACATTTTAAGATGGCAAAAGAGATGTCTTCATCACCAGTTGCAATTTCCAGTTCCTGCCGGCTGACTCTGTTAGGAGGAGGCCATAACGTATCACCATCTTTCGTTATTTCACTGTCATTGATTACCCTCTTTATTTTTTTTTATTTGTTCAAATTTTATTCATTTTCAATAACAACATTCCAATTAATGACAAATCAAATCAAATCAATCCAAATTACAGCAATAGCACACACCAATTATATTTGTAATTTGTTGTAAAAAAAGAAAAGAAAAATGTGGGACTTCCCATGGTCTAGATGTCTGGAGATAACCGTCTTCATTCACGTTTCTGCATTTCCAGCTGTTCAAATTCAAAACTATATTATCTACTCTCATTCTGAATCTGATCAGTCGTCATTTCTGTGGCTCACATCTTCTGTAGCAAAGTTTTGTGCATATGTATTAAGCATATTGTATTTATATAATGTTAGCTGCTGTGAGGCCAGGGAGGGCGGGGTACAAATAAAATTATATTATTATTATTATTATTATTATTATTTTATTATTATTCAGTGTACTCACTTACATATGCTACAGGTTACAGACGCTTCAGGTCACAGACTCCGCTAACCCAGAAATAACGCTTCAGGTTAAGAACTGCTTCAGGATAAGAACAGAAATTGTGCTCTGGCGGCGCAGCGGGAGGCCCCATTAGCTAAAGTGGTGCTTCAGGTTAAGAACAGTTTCAGGTTAAGAACGGACCTCTGGAACGAATTAAGTTCTTAACCCGAGGTACCACTGTATTGTTAACACACAGGAGACATGTCCCCCCCCTCTCCCATCTCATTCTCTGCCCAATCATTTGGGTGTTCATTCCTCTTCTCTCTCCTTTGTTTGTCAAGTTCTCATTCAAGGCACTGGGCTTCATTCCAAAAATAAGAGTTTTTAAATAGCAAGTCAACAAGTTCTCTCTGGTGTCTCATAATGAGCTGTATATGTCTGTATATAATGCAGTGTTGTGGGGCAAGATTCCCGGTTGTATATAAGAACAAAAGGACACACACACACACCCCAAGCTCCTCTGGGTTGAGTCTCCTCTTCTTGGGTACGCAGGCTTTTCTAATCCAGACATCATTATTTACAATCGTTGCTGTTTGCACGTCTCACTTTCCCGCCAGGGCGGAACTCCAACTTGAGGCTGGGCTTCCCATCACACCTGATGTAATCAAGCAAATAGAAATTGCAAATAGAAATATGGCCTGCCGGGAAACTCTGCTCTGGAGCATAGCTATTCATGACGTATCTCAAGATTGATACTGCTGAGCTTTTTTTGTAAGGATTTTACCCCAAAGTTGTAGAGCTTTTTTTTAGGCTTTATGCTGCTGAGCTTTTCTTACGGTTTTGCCTCAAAGGTGTTGAGCTTCTTTTCGGGTTGAAGTTGTTGAGCATGCAGTAAACTTTATTTCCTCTTTCCCTAACTTTTCACAAGATGAACAACTTGCAATTTTCTGTCTTGCAAAGAGGCAGGCTGATAACATTTTCAATGCAGGGATAAATTCAGCTAATTTTGCCCCGAGATTGAATTAGCTTTAGTCACAGTCTCTGCATGGTAGGCTAAAGTGTCAATCCTCTCCACCAGATGAACAGGAAAGAAGAGAAAAATAAGTTTTGCACCTGAAATTTCACATATAAATAGCTGTCAAGGCTGGTTGATTCCTCTTCACATCACCACACAAACGTCTCTTGGTCTTCTATAATTTTTATTAAGAATTCACAAACAGCATTAATAAATAGTTCTTCACTTCAACTATTGCTCCACAGAGTCATTCAGTTCAGATACCTCCCCTGACCAGCAACTCTCCAAAGGCTTTTCCCGCTCTTCTTGCACCTCCCCTCCCCCGAGTTGGAGTCATCACTTAACCCTTCCTTGCCTCTGGGAACATTCTAACTCTTTTTCTAACTCTACCCTGACAATAGCGCTTCAACTCTTCATAGCCTCCAATGAAGGTGTTTTCAGGTTCTATTGTTAAAATATTCAGAGTAATATTACCTTCCTTTGCAACAGATTTATATGATGGGAGTTTGACTGCGTCTGCATGAGAGAAACTGTCATTCCTCTTTTCTTTTAAGAAGAATGAATATTCTTTCAATGCTATATAAATAAGGAGTTTTCAGGGCCACCTGCCTTGGAGTAGAGGCTGAGTGGTAGTATATTTCTCCTACATTAAAATGGGTGGAATGCATATCTACCATAATCCATAGTCCTGGGGAGGTTACAGCTATGGAAATATTAGTGTTCTTTGGGGTGGATTAAATCACAATTTAAACCACTATCTGTAAGGCTTGATTTAAATCACGTTTTTTACAGAAAGGTTCAACCTTGCTGGCATCCTCTTCATAAAAACAGAACACATAAAAACAGAACATTGAAGGTACACTTTGACTGGGTGGATTTGATTTAAATCACAATTTAAATCACTAGTCAACAAGACTTGATTTAAATCCTCTCTTTTTTTACAGAAAGGTTCAACCTTGCTGGCATCCTCTTCATATCGACAACCAGATGAAGGTTTCATTTTTGGAGGAATAAATTTTCAGAGTCGTTTTTACAGTCACATAAAAAATGACTGATTTGGTTCTACTGTCAGAAATACATAGACATCATTATGAAATTATTATTTATTTTGGACAACTTTTCTGCTGTACTTTATTGGAAGGAGAAAAACAATCATTTCCTTAATACAATTTAAACAATTTATTTCACTAAAACAATAACATGATAGCATATGTATGTTAACATGTGGTTAAACAATTTAATATTAATAATATTAATAATAATAATAAAAAAAAAACTTCTGAGTTTTAGCACACATGAAAAACTTTAAACAAATCCTTCTTTCCTGATGAATAGCCTTTGGACTAGAATGTCACTTTTCCTCCAAAAGCATTTTATTTTCAAAATCCGATTTACCGTATATAAGATGCCCCCATGTATAAGATGCCCCCTATTTTGGAGGACTCCAAATTAAGAAAACACCCCATGTCTTATACACAGAAAAATACAGTACATTTAAAAAATGCGATTTAAATTAAAATATATATATATTGTTGATTTTTATCCACCCTGGTGTTCTTACTATACAAGTTCTGTGGGCAGTTTTTATTAATGGCTTATCTTTCCGTCTTTACAAAATGGCGTGCCAGGTTCTTGAGTGAGTGTCGTCTTTCAGCCCAACCAAAGAAAGGTAACTTCTGAAAGGTCTGTGCCTTCTTCCTTCTCTCCCGCAGCTGATCTCTTCCTCTACAATTCGTATCCCCAGCAGCCGACTCCATCAGATCAGAAGGGTAAGCAACATTTCACTTTTATGGGCGCTGTCATTAAAGTACAAACATATATAAAAGTTCAATAATATCTCGGTTCTTTGAAGAAAACAGTTGTCTTGTGGGCTCCGCTCCCAAAACCAAGCTCTATTTTTTTTTCCTTTCTAAAAGGAAAAACACTCTGGGTTTCTTAGCTATCTTTTTCCAGCTTCCACATATGGTTGTTAGAATTGGGGTCTCCACAACATTATTCCCACCTCTCCCTAATTTTCAGAAGTGCAGATTTTTCTGTGTATAAGACTAGGTTTTCCCCCTAAAAGATAATATCCAGAATTTGGGGGGCATCTTATACATGGGGGAGTCTTATAGACGGAAAAATACGGCAGTTACTGTAGTTACCATATTTTCCCATGTATAAGACTAGGTTTCCCCCACTAAAAAAAATGTCAAAAATTAGGGGGCGTCTTATACACGGATATATCTCCCCCATTTTCTTAAATCTGAGTCCCCCAAAATAGGGGCGTCTTATACATGGGGGCCTTATAGACCAGAGATGTTGGCATATTAAGCTGAGCAACTGCGCAACAAGAAGGTTGAGGAGACTGTAGAGCAAAACTAGGAGTGGATTTAATAAAAAGCAAAATAACAGAAATTACATTAGCTAACAATACATTACAGAAACATGACCCACCACCCAGGGTACTGAGAGAGGTACGCAGACCTCCTTATATACCGTACCCGATTACTGACACGCCCAAATCAAGACAAACTCAGCATCACCTGCTGCACTGTCCCACAGCTGGAAAACTAGGTCAATTACTTTCATTCTTGCTTTTAAAGAGATATTTCTGTGGAACAGTAATGAACCTTGAATTAACATTCAACAGAGATATGGCAGTTAAGTGGAACTTAAGACCAAGTTCTTGTTTGCAGGTGTGGGGTCCCACAGTGTGCATTTAACCCAGCCATGGGCAAACTTGGCCCTCCGGATGTTTTGGGACTACAATTCCCATAACCCCCGACCACTGGTCCTGCTAGCTATGGATGATGGGAGTTGTAGTCCCCAAACAGCTGGAGGACTGAGTTTGCCTATGCCTGATTTAACCCTTGGCCATTGCTAATTGGAATACTCCTACCTGCATTCTAGAAGCTAAGCTATGTAATAATAATAATAATAATAATAATAATAATAATAATATAATACTCTTGTCTAAAACCCAGTATAATGGTCTCTATATAATCTTGGACTGGAGCGTTTTTTTTGGGGGGGGGTTGTTGCTGTTATTTTTTTGTATCTTTATTTTGGATCTTACAGTTTATGTGGAAATTGTTCTATTTGGTTGCGTACTTTTTGATGTTTTCTGTATTGTCTGTGACTACTTTTCTTTGTAGTTACGTATTTTTTTAAAGTATGTTGTAAGCTACCTTGAGCATGGCTTTTAACTTTAGGAAAGGCATACCCTCTAACATTTTTCCAACGGCAATAGGGATGACCTATTCAATAATAATAATAATAATAATAATAATTTATTATTTCTACCCCACCCATCTGGCTGGGTTTCCCCAGCCACTCTGGGCAGCTTCCAACAGAACACTAAAAACAGAATAAAACAGCATAGGCAAACTTGCCTCCAGCTGTTTTGGGATACAACTCCCATCATCCCTAGCTAACAGTACCAGTGGTCAAGGGTAGAGATGTAAAATTTCTGGAAATTTTGAAGCTTGGGGAAAAAAACCCGTCCCCCCCCCCCGTTTTTTGGGGGGGGAATGGAAATTTTCAGAAAAATTGAAAAAATGCTACATTAGCACTTCTTTTTTCTTTTCCAGATTGAAAGTCATTCTGTTACTTTAGAAACATAAAATATAACTATGGACAATTTTAATGGGCATAAAATTATCACAACTAGCATATTAAAAAAATATAGTGTATCCAAACAATTACCCGGTATTACATCTTTAGTCAGGGGTGATGGGAGTTGTAGTCCCAAAACATATGGAGGGCCGAGCTTCCCTATGCCTGGAATAAAACTTCAAACATTCAAAACTTCCCTTCAGATGTCTTCTAAAAGCCCAATAGTTGTTTATGTCCTTGTCCTTTGACATCTGACTGGAGGGCATTCCACAGGGCAGGCGCCACTGCCGAGAAGGCCATCTACCTGGTTCCCTGTAGCTGCGCTTCTCGCAGGGAGGGAACAGCCAGAAAGCCCTCCGGTGAAGACGCTCCTTCAGGTCTACTGGGCCAAGGCCATTGAGGGCTTTAAAGGTCACCACCGACACTTTGAATTGTGCCTGGAAACGTCCTGGGAGCCAATGCAGGTCTTCCAGGACCGGTGTTATATGGTCACGGTCAGACTGTATTTTACAGAAAGGTTCAACCTTGCTGGCATCCTCTTAATATTGCCAACCAGAGGAAAGTTTGCTCTGCTGGGCCGTTTAGGGCTTTCATGGTCAGCACCCACACTTTGAATTGTGCCCGGAAACATCATGGGAGCCAATGCACGTCTTTCAGGACTGGTGTTATGTGGGCTTGGCAACTGCTCCCAGTCCCCAGTAAAGCTGCCGCATTCTGGATTACCGGTAGTTGCAGTTACCGGATCACCTTCAAAGGTAGCCCCACGTAGAGCGCATTGCAGTAGTCCAAGTGGGAGATAACTAGAGCATGCACCACACTGGACAGACCGTAGTCCAGTGATGGCCAAACCTGGTGCCCTCAAGCTGTTTGTAGTCCCAAAACAGCTTGAGGGGACCACGTTTGGCCATCACTAACAGGACCAGGGGTCAGGGATGATGGGAATTGTAGTCCCCAAACTGCTGGATGGCCAAGTTTGGCCACCACTGCTCTAGATCAGGCATGGCCCAACTTGGCCCTCCAGCTCTTTTGAGACTACAACTCTCATCACCCCTAGCTCACAGGACCAGTGGTCAGGGATGATGGCAATTGTAGTCCCCAAACAGCTGGAGGGCCAAGTTTGGCTATCACTGCACTGAGACGGTCGGGGGGGGGGCAGGAAGGATCAGTGAATTATATGGTGCCAATTGCTGCTGCTGCAGAAGGTCGAGATGTGAGCTTCCAGGTTTGAAAGCTTCCTGCAGAAAAAAAACGAGCATGTTGGGGAAAATGTATCTTTCTGATACATTTATGTTCTGTGTGCATCTAGGCAGTTATTTATATTCAAACGCATACTACCCTATCATTTGCGATGGTACAGTTTGGCTGCACTATGTGATTCTGCTAATACACAGGTGCTAATACACCCTGGTGCAAATTACTGTATTTGTTCAGTGTATAAGACTAGGTTTCCCCACTAAAAACAATGTCAAAAATTAGGGGGGCATCTTATACACGGATATATCTCCCCCCATTTTCTTTTTAAGCAGCATTTGAACACGGTTTGTCATGGAGTCTACTAGTTTGGAACAGTCCCTGTTGATCAGGGGTCAGCAAACGTTTTCAGCCAGGGACCGGTCCACTGTCCCTCAGACCTTGTGGAGGGCGGGACTATATTTTGAAGAAATAAAATATGAACAAATTCCTATGCCCCACAAATTTAAATAAAAGCACACATTCTACTCATGTAAAAACCCAGGCAGGCCCCACAAATAACCCAGAGATGCATTTTAAATAAAAGGACACATTCTACTCATGTAAAAACACACTGATTCCAGGACTGTCCACGGGCCGAATTGAGAAGGCCAATGGGCCGGATCCAGCCCCGGGGCCTTAGTTTGACTACCCATGATCAGATTCTGCTGATATATGACAGGCCTTGGCCAACTTGGCCCTCCAGATGTTTTGGGACTACCACTCTCATCCCTGACCACTGGTCCTATTAGCTAGGGATGATGGGAGTTGTAGTCCCAAAACATCTGGAGGGCTGTTGGCCAGTGCCTGATATAGGATATGTGGTTCATTTAGGAAGTGATATTTTGCGGAGCAGGAAGTAATAGAGAACTAAGCTGTGAATTCTTGTACTCCAGGAGGAAGGAGTGGATTTGATGAACAGAGAAGCGGCGCATGAAAGGTAGGCGCAACTGAACTGCAGTTTTAAGAAAAAGCAGCTACTGTGTTCTCTCGTCTCCACTGATAAGCCTTTTTGTGTTTTAGGGAAGTCCAAACAGCAATGCAGATAAGCCAATCATGGGAAGAAAGCTTGAGCCTGGTAATCTTTTTACAGATGTTTAATATTTTAATTCCACTCCCTGAACTTAACCAGTGAGCTCAGAGTGTGGGATGGAGCGATTGGTCGTGCTCTTTTTCATAGGGATCTTTGCAGTGCAGCCTCGAGGGCCGCCACATCCTGTGAAGCTGTCAACACGACCCTTTTGTGTTCTCAGAGTGACAACGACTTAGACAAATCGGAAAAATCCTCGTCTCCAAAGAGGATAGACTTCATTCCCGTCTCTCCGGCACCTTCACCTACGAGGGGGATTGGAAAGGTACACCAGTTTGGGAGTCGCAAGGGAGGCGGGAGCATGGGAAGACTTTTCTGCAGGAACTAAATGATATACAGTGGTACCTCGGGTTACAAACACTTCAGGTTACAGACTCCACTAACTCGGAAGTAGTACCTCGGGTTAAGTCAGAACTCAGGATGAGAACAGAAATTGCGCCATGGCAGCAGCGGGAGGCCCCATTAGCTAAAGTGGTACCTCAGGTTAAGAACGGACCTGCAGAACGAATTAAGTTCTTAACCCGAGGTACCACTGTACTTTACTTTCCCATGTGTTCTGAGTCAAGTCAGAAACAGAAGCTTGCCTTGGTAAAAACCGTAGGTTCCCTACTCGCTAACAGCACAAAACATTTGATCCAAAGCATGCCACCAAATGCTGAATGCTACACGGGCAGCTGAATTAAGATTTCCAGTGGTTCGGAGCCGGATTTAATGTCAAAGTAATTTGTGCCAGAAGGAGTACCACGTGGCATCATTTCAGCTTCCTTCACTAGCCACCCAGAATGGCTGGGGAAACTCATCCAGATGGGCGGGGTACAAAGGGTGGAATAGTGAAATCCTGAGAACCAATTTTGAGAACCTGCTAGAATATCACAGTGGTCCCTGATGATGGTGCTTTATAAGTGAGAAAAAAGCACCCAATGTTTGCAATATGTTTATAAAACTGCAGGTGTCATACATACGATTCTAAATTCTTTAAACATCACATTCAACTTATGTATAATATAGAAAGCATTTGGCTACAACAGCCTGAGACTTCCCTCCTCCTCGACTCATGGTTTTCCCAATTATTATCTAATACTGCATTTTGGAATTGTAATTATTACTGTATTTTCCCTATATAATAATTTTATAATTATATAATTCCCCCCCAAAAAATAGTGTCAAAATTTGGGGGTGTCTTATACATGGATATGTCTCCCTCCCCTTTTTTTTAAATCAGAGTCATCAAAAATATATATATGGGGGCATCTTATAGGCGGAAAAATGCAGTAATATTAAATCCTAATCGTAAATCGACCATTTTTAAATTCCTGTATTTTTCCATCTATAAGGCACCCCCATGTACAAGGCACTCCGTATTTTGGGGGACTCCAATGTAAGAAGATGGGGGGAAATGGCCCCCATGTATAAGATGCTCCTCAATTTTGGACATTATTTTTTAGGGAAAAAATCCTAGTCTTAAAGACGAAAAAAATACAGGACTATTAAATCCTAATAATAAATCAACCATTTTTAAATTATACTTTGCAATAATGGATAAAGTCCAGCTTGCAAAACTTCTTGCAACCCTACTTGTGAAGTTAGTTTTTTACAATTGTCTTTCAAGTATTCTGTAAATTTATTCCAATCTTTCAGGAAAGTCTTGCCTTGCTGGTTCTGAGTTTTCCCTACAAGTTTTGGTAGCTCACCATATTCCATTAATTTCGTCAGCCCCTCTTCTTTCGTTGGCATCTCGTGTGCTTCCATCGCTGGGCTAATAATATTCTTGCTGCAGTTCTTGCAGATAAAAACAGTCTTTTATCTTGCTTATGTATTTCATTACCTACAATGCGTAGTAAGAAGGCTTCTGGTTTTTGTTTTTTTTCTGCCTGCCTCCCCACAGCTTCTCCCGTTGGAACTCCCGCCTCTCTCCTCTCCCAGTGGAGAGGCTCCTTCCCCACCTTCCCCTCCAAGATCCCCCCTCCGACCATCCCTCTCCCAATCCCTTTCTTCCTCCCTCAGAAACAGCTCCTTTCATTTTTCCACCTTCCCTCTGACAACCTTATACAGTGGTACCTCGCATGACGAATGCCTCGTGCAATGAAAAACTCGCTAGACGAAAGGGTTTTACGATTGTTTAGGTGACTCGCAAGACGAATTTGTCTATGCAAGACGAAAATGAAGGCAGAAAATGCTAAGAGATAGAAAACAAAGAAGATTGGTAAATGGTAGCAATTAAGGAGCAATTGAGCCAGCAGGAAAGTGGGGGGTGATACAAAATGTTAAACAGTGAGAAGGAAGCAAACAGCGAGAAGGAAAAAGCCCTCACTGCAGCAGGGGTTTTAAAAGGCTGCTTTATGCCTTCGGTAAAAGCAAGGAGACAGCAATCAGACACGTGGGAGAAGGGGCCGCTGAGGCGACAATGGGTGAATTGCCTGTTCTGCGCCTCACAGCTGATCGGCAGGAGGGGAGGAGCGCATTCTCCAGCGAGTGCGGGGAGAGAAAGAGAGGACGCAGGAACTCTCCTTCGCTCCTATCACTATGGCTTATTTCTCGCAAATGTGGAAAAAACCTGCTACTGTACTGTATGGCTTACTTTATGACTACAGTACAGTGGTGCCTCGCAAGACGAAATTTTCCCGCTCCCCCTCCCCCTGCCGAAGTGTGATCTTCTCTACCGTCTGTTGCTCTATAGCATGTGTTGCTTTTACGTCCCAACAGATAGTGCTGTTTTTGCCCAAAACCATGTTTTTACCTGTCACAGGTATGACATCTATATAATATTTTTACATAAAAACACGGCAGGATTGGAACGCAATGTTGTGTCAAAATTCCAAAGCAATCAGTGCAGAACTTTGGGAGATTATTTAGGTACAAATGAACATTTACATTTTTATTTATATAGATATTTCAACATTTTTTAAAAGTTCATTATAAATCATTTCCCAGAAAGCCTTCACTTCCTTACAAACACACCACATACGGTTAAAAATTACCTTCCTTTTCTTTACGTTTCCCACAACGATTCCTTGTTTTATACATTTTAGCTAATTTCACTGGTGTTTATGTGTTAATAAAACTTCTTTAAAACATTGTTTCAGGTGCTTTTCAATGCTGTGCTTGTCTTTCCTAGCAATGCTTCTCTCCCTCCCTGCAAATGTTTGTGAGTAGTAATGGACTGCCTCCAAGCCCAATTCCCAGCCCCACAAGGAGATTTTCAAAGTAAGTCACTATATCTGAGGAAGTGTTTCTTAATAATCAGTTTGACTTCTGTACTGTTAACTTATACATGAACTATGCCTGTGAATGGAACAGATCATGGTGGATATAAAACCAATGATTAAAAAAAATCAGGTCTTTTTTTAATCAGGTTTTTTTTTTAAATCAGATTTTTAAAATAAAATGCTTTTGGAGGAAAAATCTTTCTAAATATAGTTTTCTATTTAAGTGACATTTATCTATTCATCAGGAAATGAGGATTTGTTTAAAGTTTTCATTTTTGGAAAATAATGAATTTTCAGTGGTTTTTACAGTTTTATCAAAAATGACTGATTTGGTTCTACTATTAAAAATACATTGATTGACATAATTATGAAATTATTGTGAGGTTTAATAAATTAACTGTTTCTATTATAATAATAATCTTTATTGCGGCCCAACGACCCATAACATGGATTCAGAATAAAATAGATTCATACAGACAACCCCCCAGGGAAGGGAGACCGAAGCGTTCTTTGTTTAGTCTTGGGTATGTTGATCTTTGATTCGTATGACTACTGAAAGAAACTTTGCAATGGCCACTGTGATATCATTCGACTTGTCGTCCAGAAGATATCTGGTATAGTAGGCTTCAGATTGACCCGGCCGATTTGCCAATAGTGGTTTAATCAAGACTTCCCTAGCTTGATCATATTGTCTGCAATGCAATAAAATATGCCTCGTGTATTTTGATAAGGGATACCCTCTCAGTCTGCCGTTTGACACTTCTGATGGGAATACATTTAATCTGGTTTTGGTGAAAAGACGCTGATATGTTGGTATAGACAAATTTCTAAAATATGCAGGTGTCCGAAACTCGACCCACAGTGAATTGCTACTGCTAATGGGCCACAGGTAACATGAGATTGAGATCGGAGATCACCCAGAGCCTTTGCCTCATAGATTCAAGGGCAGTATCATAGCCCAGATGGTGGCATACCAATCCAAGTGACTTTCCTAACCATAATTTTCATCCATGAGCTGGTAAACTCCTTGTTGTTTAGGTGTGGAAGTAACCCCTTCCCTAGGTCAAAGACAGAGATCTTGAGCCAGTATCTCAGGGCAATCCACCATGCTTTAGTTGATAGAGGACATTCACCTGTTTCTAAAAATAGTATTGCTTTTGGAACACAATTTGGAACTTGTAGGAGGGACCGGAGAAACTTTGCCTGGAAGCCATAGAAACTGGAGAATGAGCCATTGCACCAGACATTTGAGGCATAGAGGAGTTGAGAGACAGATTTTGCATTAAATACCTTAATGGCTGATGGAACATAATGGCCTCCCCTTGTATAAGAGAATCAAAGTCTAGCCAGTTTGCTTACCTCCGGCTTTTGATAGGCAGTCTGCCAATGATGTTTCCAGGTCTTGGAATGATAGAAGCCCTAGGTACCGGAAGAATTTGGTCTGCTCTGCTCGGGGAGAATCTCTTAGAATCATAGAATCATAGAGTTGGAAGAGACCACAAGGGCCACCCAGTCCAACCCCCTGCCAAGCAGGAAACACCATCAAAGCATTCCTGACAGATGGCTGTCAAGCCTCTGCTTAAAGACCTCCAAAGAAGGAGACTCCACCACACTCCTTGGTAGCAAATTCCACTGCCGAACAGCTCTCACTGTCAGGAAGTTCTTCCTAATGTTTAGGTGGAATCTTCTTTCTTGTAGTTTGAATCCATTGCCCCGTGTCCGCTTCTCTGGAGCAGCAGAAAACAACCTTTCACCCTCCTCTATATGACATCCTTTGATATATTTGAACATGGCTATCATATCACCCCTTAACCTTCTCTTCTCCAGGCTAAACATACCCAGCTCCCTAAGCCGTTCCTCATAAGGCATTGTTTCCAGGCCTTTGACCATTTTGGTTGCCCTCTTCTGGACACGTTCCAGCTTGTCAGTATCCTTCTTGAACTGTGGTGCCCAGAACTGGACACAGTATTCCAGGTGAGGTCTGACCAGAGCAGAATATAGTGGTACTATTACCTCCCTTGATCTAGACGCTATACTCCTATTGATGCAGCCCAGAATTGCATTGGCTTTTTTAGCTGCTGCATCACACTGTTGACTCATGTCAAGTTTGTGGTCTACCAAGACTCCTAGATCCTTTTCTTCTCAAACACCAGGACTTTTGATTTTTCATAACTGATGGATAGCCTATTACCAGAGTAGTAGTTTGAGAATTTCCTTAGTTGGTAGTTCAGGCCAGGTCTGGTTCGGGAGAGGATGGCCGCGTCATCCGCATACAGCAAGAAAGGGGTTTTTCTCGTCCCTATTTTTGGAAGATGGCCATCAGGGTCCATTAAGCTTGCCTCTATGTCATTCAGAAACAAACTGAACAAAGTAGGAACCAAAATGCATCCCTGTCTCACTCCCCTGTCCATCTCAATACAGTCTGGGAGCTGGCCCTGCAACCCACACCTAACCTGCAAATTGCTTCCACAGTATAAGATTTTAATAAGATATAGGAGACGTTTATCCTTCAGTACTAGATGTAATTTGGACCATAGTTGGAATCTGGGGATGGAGTCAAAGGCAGATTTGTTTTTTTTTTTTTATGAAGAATTTATTAGCATTTTCATCACAAAACACAAACCCAAACCCACACCTACAAATACAAAACAAATACATATATTGCCAGGATTCTTCTTCTTGTTTGTATACATACAGAAAAATTTCTATTTCCAAATCTTGACAGTTGACTTCCCCTGCCTTTTCACCTTCGGTTTTAAATCCATAATCTACTTTTTTAACAACTTCTCTCTAAAAAGTTTAACTTCAATTAAAAATTAAAAATAATATCTTAATCATCTTGTTCTAAATCCATAATCTACTTTTTTAACAACTTCTCTCTAAAAAGTTTAACTTCCATTAAAAATTAAAAATAGTGTCTTAATCATCTTGTTCTATCATAAATCTTAACAAAATATTCTCAAACAATCTAAACTTATTTCTTCTATTTCATGCTGCTATTAACATAAAATCCAATATCTCCTTACTTATTCAAAATAAACTTACAACTAACAACCTTTACCCTCCGATTTCAGGTACCATAACAGACCATTTAATTTTACCTTTAATATTTCATCCCACACCCCCTCTGTCCATTAACTTTCTCTGTCTTTCGCCGGACCAATCTTCCAATCATCTTCTTTTCCCAAATGTCCACAGATCCAGGCAGAGTTCACAGCAAACCTTGCATCGAGCTTCAGGGTCCACTCCTCTTTTCTCGGCTCCTCCGCTTCTTTGTACCATTCTTCTTCTTCTTGTAGATATCTTAATTCTTTGTCCCTTGCCCCCGAGCTCACACCTCGGGGTCTGGATATTGCAAATTTTACCGTTCCGGGACTGCCACCCCCAAAGAACGGATCTTTTTTCCGGAGTCGCCCAGTCGTCTCAATCCATCCTTCAAACATCCCTTCTAGCTCTTTGCACAGGTTTCTTCCATTGTATAGAACTTTTGGAAAGCCTCCTCTGTGGAAAATGGATTTTTTTTATTTATTATCCCACTCAAGACTTTCAGTTTCCGATTCAGCAGTTCCAGCCTCAAGACAGTAAACCTTTCTTCTTCCGTTAGTCCAGAGTTCAAAACAAGTTGAAACACAAAGTCCAGCATGTTGGGGGAAGGGGTGAGTGTCAAATTTCAATTCCTGTCTCTTCCTTCCTTTGTTTCAATTGTTTCCCACGTCAGTCCAAATTTTCCATCGCCATTTTTCTGAAGCCAGAGCGTAAAGACCAAAACTTTAAACGGAGATATTTTCTGCCCACTTAATCCCCAAGGGAAATCTCAGCAGTCTCAGTCTTCAAATTTCAAACACTTTGTATCCATTATTGTAGCAGCAGTCACTTAAACTGGTTATTTTCTTTCTTTCTCCCGAAGGGAAAGAGGCAGGCTCCCTTTCCTCTTTCCCCGGATCGTTGCAAAAATATAAAAGTCAATCAAATACTCACAACCACCGGGTTCTTTCAGATCGTTAAAGACAGGTAGAACTTAGACGCTCATCACGGGATTTGTCGCCGCATTTACATCCCGGTTGGGGCATGTCCCCTATAGCCCGGCTCCGTCGTCCCTTCACCCCCACTCCCCCTTTACAGGGGGAGCGAGGGAAGGGTTCGGAGCCACAACGGGCACAGCCGGGGAGCCCAGGGTGCGGGACGCTCTTCCCCCCACGGACCCACCGGTAGCGGGCTCCTGGGAGTGGGGCCCCATGGGAATGGTGGCTTCTTTGCAGCCGAAGCAGCCCACGAACCGCAATGCGTCGCCGCCGGAAGTCGTCAAAGGCAGATTTGAGGTCCATAAAGGCCACAAAGAGTTTTCCCTGTAGAGGTCTGGTGTACTTCTTGGCTAGGAGGGACAGCATTAGACAGTGCTCTGATGTTGAGTGGTTCTCACGAGAAACAGCCTGAGCTTCAGATAGTATATTATAGTCATTTAGAAAAGTTGTCAGCTTGTTACAGAGAAAGCAGCTCTCTTACTGGAAAAGAATTTCAGAAACAGATTTGAAAGAGAAGTGGCTAAATTGCAACTTATTACTCAACTGAAAATAGAGATATTGAATTCCTGTCTCATTGCATATGCTAAAGCTATTTTTGGTCATCTGCATACCATCCCTTGCTTTTTCCTACAGGACTAATTGCAGTCATTAACACTCGCCAACAGGTTAACCATACTCATTGAGTCCTACTACCCTTCGGAGAAAACCCCCACCCCACCCTCCCTCTATATATCAGGGTCTGGGGACTCTCCTCCCACTTTATATCAGGGTCTGGCGACTTCCGCTTCAGTGTATCTGAAGAAGTCTGCCTGTGCACGACAGCCAAGTGTTATTATTATTATTGACTACGAGTATTAAGAAGATGTCAGTCATGGAGGCACAGGTCTGTAATCCTTTTTTACATAAAGTTTCAGCCTTGCTGGCATCCACTCAATATGGACAAGCAAAGGAAGGTTTCCTTGCTGGAATAATAAAATCCTTTATTTACAGAAAGGTTTGTTGGAATTCATGATTTGCAGGCAGGTTAGCAAGTTTGCAGTTAGAATTTCCACAGCGTGGGAATACAGAACATGAAAGGAGACCCAGCAACAACCAAGTGATTGGCTGAGTTCCTTATATAGGCATGACCTAGTGTGGTATGGTTAGTGCTGAGGAGCTGCTGAGAGTGAAGAAGTCGTGTTGTAAATAGTAACTTGATAATAGCTTGTATGTTTGCTGCTGTAAATAATAAAACAACAAGAACCAAATTACTAGTCAGCAGTTTTTGTTCCTGCTCGTCGTCCAGCTGGGCAATCTCAAGAGTTGCTCAACAATCGCTGCATTACTCTGCTAAGCTGTGCAACAGGTGAAAACACTTTGAAGGTTCAGACGGCTTCCAAAGTTTTTAACAAGGTTCAGCCTTGCTGGCATCCTCTCAGTGTGGACAAGTGGAGGAAGGTTTCCGTTTTGGGAACCGTAAAATTGCCCATCTCCTATTACCCTTCGGATAAATACCCCACTCCTCCCTCTATATCAGGGGTAGCCAACTCCCAAGAGACTGTGATTTGCTCACAGAGTTAAAAACTGGCAGTGATCTACCCCCTTTTGGGGGGGATTCGGGTCAAAGTTGCTGAGCTTTTTTCAGGGAGGAGGTAAAATGTTGAGCTTTTTTTAGGGGAGCCACAGTTGTTCAGCTTCTTTGGGGAGCAAATGATCTACCAGTGATCTACCACAGACGTCCAGTGATCTACCCATAGATCATGATCTACCTGTTGAACATGCCTGCTTTATATATAAGGGTCTGTTGACTTCTGTTTCCATGGATCTGAAGAAAGGCACATGCACACAAAAGCTTCGACCCAGAACAAACTGAGTTGAACTCTAAGGAGCTGCTGAACCATTTTTTAATTTTTATATTTATTTCGACTGCTACCCCCCTGGACAATGTTGTGTTCATTATTTGTTATTCTTATTATATTATTTCTGTATTTCTTACACCCCCCCCATATCCGAAGCTCTCGGGGTGTTTCATGTTAAAAACCACTTGCATAAAACCAACATGAAAACCAGATTATCAGTTGTACAATTTAAACATGTTGTGTGTTGCCTTACTTGTCTACTCAAATACAGCCGCAACATGTAGCTAATGAATGTAATAAAAATGTATTATTATTAATAGTAGAATGTCACCCCAAATTTACAATTTCCAAATAATATACTGTGCCTTTCAGTTTTCTTACACTGTTCTTAATTATTTGTTATTTGACACACCTGTCAATAACCTTATCAGTTCTATACATTGGCTTTATTAGCATCAGTTAGCTACACTGGTTAGTGAGCTCTGATCCACAAGTATTA
The DNA here is from genome assembly GCA_900245905.1 of Lacerta viridis. Lineage (NCBI taxonomy): Eukaryota > Metazoa > Chordata > Lepidosauria > Squamata > Lacertidae > Lacerta > Lacerta viridis. Next base: position 95,472 of record OFHU01000297.1, read on the forward strand.
TACCGTTAGGATGAGCTCTGAATCCACAGCAGTATACTATATTTACCTGTACAACGCATAACCATAAAAAAAATTATTTGGTGTATGTATTCCTTATTTATTGTTTATTCGTTATTTAATATGCAGGTTGCTACAGCACTGTTTGAAACGTTGACTACTCTTTGGTGAGGGATGGATATATCTATCAGATATCAAATGGTTGGCATAGCCACAACAAAGCTGAAACCATAGGTTTGATTTCTGGTTATTAAATTCTCTATTTTTTAAATAAATGTCTTTCTTGTGGTATTTTTGGAATCAGTTTTAATTTAAACATGTGGGCCTTACCTAGAAGCATTTATAAATGGTGTATTTATTATCTATTTTGACAACTTTTTTTTTTCAACTTTATTGAATTAGAAAAAGGCATTTCTTCATAAGATTCAAAACAATTTATTTATAACCCAATGGCACAGGCCCGCTGGAAATTCCGGCAGTAAAAAATTATCTAGCCTTAATGTACAGGATACGGTTTGCGGGGCCTCAAGCATTATAAAGGGTGGCATTTTCTCCAAGTGGTATCTGTGTTAATTGAAATTCAGATTTTGCCGGCATTTGTTATAATGACTTGAGGATAACGCCCCAAAGCGGAATTAAAGTCCAAAAAAGGGGGAGCGTGTAAGGGCCAGATGTCTATTTTGCGTGTTATGACTGATTTGAAGGCGAGAAATTTTTTACGCACTTAATACAATTTTTCTGTTTCTTCATACCCCGCTAAACAAATAGCAAATCGTCTCATACTGTATAATTTGTTAACTGATTAGCCCAAAAGCACGTGCTAGACTAGGCATGCCATCTGTTTGCCCTTTCTTTGGTTACAATTCCCAATTGGACTGGTCCTAGCTTTACGCTCTCCTGTAGTCCCAAAACAGCTGGAGGGCCAAATTTGGTCATGCCTACCTTAGACTGAGTTTTAGCACTTAAAGCAAATCCTTGTTTCCTTGATATAGCCTTTGGACTATAATGTAACTGAAACAGAAAACTAGAAAGATTTTTCTTCCAAAACTGTTTTATAAAAAATCTGTTTTAATTTTTTTTAAAAAAAATTGATTTATTTTTTTCAAAAAATCCAGGGTTTTTTTCTTCTTCTTTTAGATAAAAAATCATTGATTTTTATCCACCCTGATTATAATCTTGAAAACATCTTTAAAGTCATTCGTCTTGTCACCTCAGAAGTTTTCCCATTCCTAGAAAGACCATAATCCGGCTTTGATTTTAGCAGGAGGAGCCAGAGTCCAATCAACTGCATCCGGCCCAGCGCTCTTGGTCCCATCAAAAGGAAAGGTATGTGCAGAGGCAGAGAAAGGGGGTGCGGTGGGGGCGGTTCACCCCGGGTGTCACTACTGGGGGGGGGACAAAATGCCAGGGGGCCCTCGCCACAGGGCCTGTTGCCCTCCCAAGCCACACGGCTCTCCTGCTCTAGATCAGGCATCGCCTAACTTGGCCCTCCAGCTACAACTCCCATCGTCCCTAGCTAACAGGCCTGGTGGTAAGGGATGATGGGAATTGTAGTCCCAAAACATCTGGAGAACCGAGTTTGCCTATGCCTGCTGGCTTCCGTCTGTCCCTTCAGCTGGTTTTTTCCTTTTCAGATCTTTGTATCGCCCTTTAAATTATCATTTTTTGACCTTTATCATCCTAGCTGATTTTATTGCAGTCCCGCTAGTGTCTTCACATTTTTTACAATAATTGTTCATATACGAAATAAATTGACTCCATCTGGGGCTGGACTTTGTCTATGCCAGGCACCCCCAAGCTCAGCCCTCCAGCTGTTTGGGGACTACAACTCCCATCGGACCAGTGGTAAGGGATGGTGGGAATTGTAGTCCCAAAACACCTGAAACAAATCTGCTTGATTTCGATAGGCGAAATGGAAACCGAAAGCCAGCCCAAGAGACTTTTCCAAGGAACCACCAACATGCTTTCTCCCGATGCGACACACCTTTCCGACCTCAGCTCATGGTAAAATTATCTTAATGCATCTACTACTCATCATGACCCAGAAATAGTTTGCCGTGTCTTTTGATGCTCTAGTGTTCTAAAATAGTTCCAACCATGGGTGGATAAAAATCAATGATTTCTTAAAAAAAAATTTTTTTTAAATCGGATTTTTTTTTTAAATCAGATTTTTTTTATTTAAATAGATTTTTTATATATAATATATATATATATATATATATAATATAATATATATTTTTTTTTTTTTTATAAATCAGATTTTTTAATTTAAATCGGATTTTTAAAATAAAATGCTTTTGGAGGAAAATCTTTCTAAAGATAGTTTTCTATTGAAGTGACATTACATGAACATGGATCAGGGTGGATGAAAATCAAGGATGTTTTTTTAAAAAATTAAAAAATCAGATTTTTAAAAAATTAAATTTTATTTAAATCAGTTTTTTTTTTTAAATCAGTTTTTTTTTAAAAAAAAATAAAATGCTTTAGGAGGAAAAATCTTTCTAAAGATTTTTTTATTTAAGTGACTACAACTCCCATTATCCCTAGCTAGTGGGACTAGTGGTCAGAAAAGATGGGAGTTGTAGTCCCCAAACAGCCGGAGGGCCAAGTTTGGCCACCGCTTCTCTAGATAAGGCATGGCCCAACTTGGCCCTCCAGCTGGTTTTGGGACTACAGTCCCCATCACCCCCAATTCACGGGAGCAGTGGTCAGAATGGTAGCCTCAAACATAGGAGTTTGCCTATGCCTGCTCAAAGATGCTCCTGAAACATTTTATATTTTTATTTGATGTGCCCTGACTGAAGCTTGCGGTTTCCCCTCGTGTCCGCAGCCTGCCCTCGGACGCCCTCGACGGCAGTTCCAGCGGCATCAGCCCCTCCTCTGACTCCCTGGCCAAAGGCGGCGGCGCAGCAGAACCGCCTGCCACCCGATCTGAACCCGCCTCCCCATTCATCTTGATGGATGACCTTTCCCCCAAGTGACTTGCCCTGCCGCCCACCTGGATGTCTGCCCATGCCGTCCTTTTGCTATACCCACCTACAGAGAAACTGGCAGCATAAAATCCCGAGGGCACCCGGATTAGGAGCGGCGAGTGCGAAACACCCACATCAGCCTTCCTCCTCAGCAACATCTCCTGGCTATTTTAATCCTCCTTTTAATGGACGCATCAGGCCCCAGCGCTGCCTGGCTTGCTGGTTTCCCTTTTAATTCTTTTGCCAACGTCTGCTCGGTTTTCCTTTTATCTATGAATTATTTTGTGAACGTCTCCTCGGATCGGGACTCTCCTTTCAAAGAAATGACATCCACATTTCCTCCAAATTCCCGGAAAAGCACCCCATTTATATTCACATTAAAAATGTCGGCGGGAAACCGGTCACTGTCACCATCCCTTGTTCTGAAGGTAAGAATGGAGTTGAAATAAATAAGTTTACTCTAGGTCAGGCCTAAGCAAACTTGACCCTCCAGCTGTTTGGGGACTACAACTCCCATCATCCTTAGCTCACAGGACCAGTGGTCAGGGATGAGGGGAATTGTAGTCCCAAACATCTGGAGGGCCGGAGTTTGCCTATTTCTTGAGATGGAGGAATGCCGGTGTAAACTATGAGAAGTACACTTAACTATGTCAAACATCATTTGGTTTGGGGTGCAAGAAATGATCTATTCCAGGCTTCCTCAACCCTCCAGATGTTTTGAGACTACAAATCCCATCATTCCTGACCACTGGTCCTGCTAGCTAGGGATCATGGGAGTTGTAGGCCAAAAACATCTGGAGGGCCGACGTTGAGGAAGCCTGATTTATTCCTTCTCGCAAGAAGATCCAATCGGGCTTAATCTCTTTTTCTTTCTTTCTTTTAAAAAAGCAACCAATTTGTAATCTACTGTGTCACACTATTTATTATTTATAATTCTGTAAAATAATAATAATAGTCCGGTGAATTATTAGAGTATTTTTTTATGATTGAAGCCCTTTCCCCAAGTCCTGCGATCGCTGGCTGATCTGTATCGATAGGCAACATTGTCCGCCGGATTTGTGCGTTTCTGGTTCCGAATGTTTCTTGCCGTTCGGATTTGGAAAACTTTGATTTCCTTCCTTCCTTCCGAGAAATTTGAAGCCAGATTGTGCTTGTCTGGCTCGGAAAACGGGGAAGAAGAAAAAAGGACATTTGGCTTTCCCCTTCCTGGAATTTTCCTTTGGAAAGCATTGGTTTGGAATCGGAGTTGGGCCTCTTGTTTCCTGTTTTCGCCTGGGAGAGAGTTAAGTTTCCTCGCCTCCAATAAATGTGCATATTGTAAAATGTCACCCAGAGGTATCTTAATAAATATTTTTAAATGATGATTTTATCTGCATGCACACGAAAGCTTCGACCCAGAACAAACTTAGTTGTTCTCTTAAGGGGCTACTGGATTTTATGCGCGTGCGAATTGTATGTGTAGGTACACTGTGCTGTTTTGGCTGGTGTCTCAGCTGCTGCTAAATAAAAAATCTGATTTAAATCCAAGAAATCTGATATTATTATTATTATTAATTATTATTATTATTATTATTATTTTAATATTAATATTTGTTGGAAGCCACCCAGAGTGGGTGGGTATAAATAATTATTATTAAAATTATTTTATTTTAATAATTATAAATTATAAAATATTAATATGGTATTAATTTTAATAATAGCAATGTTATTAATTGATATTAATATGATTTTAATTATTATATTAATATATTTTATAATAATAATTTTCTAGTTATTATGCTTTCCCTGACATCTCCAGGGGAAAAGACACATGTGAAACCCATGAGAACAGCTGCCAGTCAGTGTTGACAACACTAAGCTAAACGAAGATCTGACTCATATCAAGAGGGTTTCCTATAGTCCCAGCAATACAATACCTATTACACAGGATATTATCTATAGCTTAGAAAAATTTTATTATATAATAATAATAATTTTTTATTTTATTAAAAATAATAATTTTAAAATACAAGTTGTCAATCCTCGTCCATGGACTTACTGGCTCCTCTTTGACATGGTACTGGAACTTCAGAACCGTAGCAGTCAGGTTTTTAAACCTCAATTCAGGAAAGGCTGAACTGGATGCCTTTGGATAGAATTGATCATTCTTGCAACACTTGAGGCTTATGTGGGCAATCCCAGGTAAGCTCAGAGTGTTTGAAAGCACTGCATGACCACATGACAGGGTGGATAAAAATCAATGATTTATTATTATTATTACAAACAAAAAAATGGATTTAAATCAGATTAAATCAGCCTTGCCGACGTGGGGATTCAGGGCACAGTCCGACAATGGCTGCGCTCCTTTATCTCAGGTCGGGGACAGAGAGTGGCGCTAGGGAGGGAGTTGTCGCCGCGACACTCCTTGGTGTGTGGAGTTCCGCAGGGCGCAATCCTTTCCCCGATGCTTTTTAATATCTTTATGCGCCCTCTCGCCCAGATTGTCTGGAGTTTGGGCTGGGTTGTCACCCAGCTTTATCTGTTGATGGACGGCCGCCCTGACTCGGTCCCGGACACACTGGCCAGGTGCTTGGAGGCTGTGGCTGCATGGATGCGTGGGAGCCGGTTGAAGTTAAATCCTTCGAAGACAGAGGTCCTCTGGCTGGGTCGGGACGACATGGGGTTGGGAGGCCAACTCCCATCTCTTGCGGGGGCCCAATTAGTGCCAGCGCCTTCTGTCAGGAGTTTGGGTGTAACCTTTGACGCCTCACTTTCCATGGAGGCGCAGGTTACAGCCACAGCAAAGGTGGCATTTTTCCATCTCCGCCGTATTAGGCAGTTGGCCCCCTACCTCTCTCGCCCTGATCTGGCCACAGTGATCCATGCGACGGTCACCTCCAGACTTGATTATTGTAACTCGCTCTACGCGGGGCTGCCCCTGAAGCTGACCCAGAAACTCCAGCGGGTGCAGAATGCCGCGGCGAGGCTCCTCACGGGGTCTTTGCCGGGACCACATTCATCCAGTGCTCTACCAGCTGCACTGGCTCCCGGTGGAGTACAGGGTCAGGTTTAAGGTGCTGGTTTTGACCTTTAAAGCCCTATGCGGCTTAGGACCCTCGTACCTAAGGGACCGCCTCTCCTGGTATGTCCCGGGTAGGACCTTAAGGTCCTCAAATAATAATTTTTGGAGGTCCCGAGCCACAAGGATGCTAGGTTGGCTTCAACTAGGGCCAGGGCCTTCTCAGTACTGGCCCCGACTTGGTGGAACAGTCTGGCACAAGAGACCAGGGCCCTGCGGGATTTGGCATCTTTCCGCAGGGCCTGCAAGACGGAGCTGTTCCACCTAGCCTTTGGGTTGGTTTCAGTTTAACCCTGATGTTTCGTTCTTTTGGTGTGATTGGTGGGCTACTTAAAAATGAGGCTGCAGTTTAGATTTAATTTTAAATTGTATTTTAATGAACTGTTTTATGTTTTTGTTGATTTTATTGGTGTTAGCCGCCCTGAGCCCGGTTTGGCGGGGAAGGGCGGGGTATAAATAAATTTATTATTATTATTATTATTATTATTAAATGCTTCTGGAGAGAGTATATTTCTAAAGATGGTTTTCAATTTAAGTGACATTCTAGTCCAATGGCAGCAGTGTCAAGCATTGCCAAAGGCTTCGCAACACTGTCCATGGATCAGAGTGGATAAAAATCAGTATTTTTTTTAAAATATGAAAAATAGGATTTTTGTTGTTGTTGTTGAGCTTCGTTTTACAATTTTTCCCCAAAGTTGCTGAGCTTTTTAAAGGATGCTTTCAGTGTGTTTCCCCACACTTTATCTCTCCCCACTGGCACCCATGCTTGAGAATACAGCAGTGATAGAATTAATGAATAGGTTGCCGTTGGCAAACCCTCTTCTCAAATGGTAGACCAAGTTACAAGATGTGGTTGTCATGTGAAACAAAGGAGCTATCCCCTACTACAGGCATGGCCCAATTTAATTTGGCCCTCCAGCTGTTACAGTTCCCATCATCCCTGGCCACTGCTCCTGTGAGCTAGGGATGATGGGCGTCATAGTCCCAAAAGATCTGGAGGGCCAAGTTGGGACATGCCTGATCTAGAGCAGTGGTGGCCAACTTGGCTCTCCAGCTGTTCGGGGACTACAGTTCCCATTGTCCCTAGCTAACAGAACCAGTTGTCAGGGATGATGGTAGTTTTAGTCCCAAAACAGCTGAAGGGCCGTGTCTGTGCCTACTATGCACGAGCTGCCCTGAAGTGCAGATACAGCAGTACCTCCGCTTACCTAACACTCTGATTACATAAACTTCGGGATACGTAAGCAGCAAACCTGGAAGTGTTTTACTGGGTTTTGCCGCATGCACAGAAGCGCTCTACCACACCACACGCAGAACAGGCACCTCCTGTTGCGAAAACTTCAGGATACGGCTGGACCTCTGAAATGGATCCTGTCCGCAACCGGAGGTACCACTGTAATGTATTAGGGTTTTTTTGTTTTTTTTTTAAGTCTGTGTTGCAGATTTGGCAGTCAACAATTCATCCAGCGTAGTTGTATGGTTGTAAAAGCTTGTCCTCTTTCCTCCTTTTGTAAAAAGGGTGCCAGGGGGCCGGTCCACTGTCCCTCAGACCTTTGTGGCCGGATTATATTTTTGGGGGGAAATGAACGAATTCCTATGCCCACAAATCCCAGAGATGCATTTTAAATAAAAGGACACATTCTACTCATGTAAAAACACACCAATTCCCAGACGGTCCGCAGGCCGGACTGAGAAGGCGATGGGGCCGGATCCAGCCTTAGTTTGCCTACCCATGCTCTGGGCCATCTCTCTCCCCACCCCCCTTTTCTTAAACTGGAGCCTCCAAAAATACACGTAAAAACACGGCAGCTTCCGCCATCGGGCTTTCTATTCCGCCATCCCGGCATTTTTATCTGTATTAAAATTTGCAATACTTACAGGCAAATGAACACTGCTGGCTCCTATGGCGGTAAAACACTGAAGTCGACGTGAATTTAAAAACATGCAATTTAAAAAGAAAGCGCAAATGAGATTTTTGCACGGTAGACATAGGTAGAAAAGTTTCTCCCAATTCCTTTTCCTGCAACCATTTCATAGCTGCCAGTCAAAAAGCGCCTCCAAGCGCGCTATTCTTTCCGGTGAAAACAGAGTTAAAACTTTCCTCACCCCCCCCCCCAAAAAAGAGCGGTGCAAATCACCAGATGATATTTGTACCCAAACAAGAGTCAGAGGCACACGTTCAGGATGCGGATTTAAATGCGGTAAAAAAGAAAAAAGATGGGCACCCAATTGTGTTATCGCTCATGTTCTCAGGATGACCATAGTGATGAGACCTGCAAGTATCAGAAGAAAAATCCAGTTATTTCAGCTTAACTTTGAGAAATAACCCACACCGAGAGGTTTGTTAGGTGGGGGGGGGGGTGCGTGTGTGAAAGCTTGTTCACCAGGAGCCAGATGCACGTTTGTGAATATTTGTGAAACATGATTTACATAGACAACTCATCTCTGTACAAATGCCAAAATGTCAGGGGGCTCAGATTTGCTTTCAGTTGTAATCGGGGTGGATTGGATTCAAATCGATTTCAATAACGATTTAAATCACTCGTCAGTAAGACTTGATTTAAATCATTTTTTCCTTACAGAAAGGTTCAGCCTCGCTGGCATCCTAATATTGACAGCCAGAGGAAGGTTTCCTTTTTGGAATCGTAAATTTTCAGAATACTTTTTACAATTCTATCAAAAATGACTGATTTGGTTCTACTCTTAGAAATACATTGACAGACTGTTTCCATTTGGACAGCTTTGATTGGAAGGAGAAACAGAATCATTTCCTTCATAACAATTTATTTAACTAAAACAATAGCATTATAGCATATGGATCCATGTTTGTTAACTGATGGGGTTAAACTTTTATAAAAACAACAACTTAAGACTGAGTTTCAGCACAGTGAAAAACTTAAAACAACTCCTTATTTCCTGATGAATAGCCTTTGGACCAGGCTTCCTCAGCCTCGGTCCGCCAGCTGTTTTTGGCCTACAACTCCCATGATCCCTAGCTAGCAGGACTAGTGGTCAGGGATGATGGCAATTGTAATCTCAAAACATATGGAGGGCCAAGGTTGAGGAAGCCTGCTTTGGACTATAATGTAACCTAAACAGAAAACTATAGAAAGATTCTTCCTCCAAAAGCATTTTATTTCCAAAATCCGATTTAAATCAAAATCTGATTTTCTAAAACTTTCTTTTTTCAAAAATGATCTTTATCCTCCCTGGTGGCAATTTGTTGATATGGGCCTCACGCAGTGACTCGATTATAAGTTTTGTTGTTTTTTCACATTTCTTTACACATTTTCATTTTTCCGCCCGGCCCCAAATCCCATAACGAAATGATGACAAAAAGATCCGTACCTAATACGTAAGCCGCTACTAACTTTTGATTCACACTTAAGTGGAGGTAGAGAGGCACGAGGGAACCCCCTTCTCCCAGTGTCGGAAGCATGAGAGCCGCAATGCACACAATTCCGAGGAACATGGTGAGCAAACTTGGCCCCGATGAGGAAATTCTGTTTTCTGGAAAAAGGAAAAGGCATTTGACACTATGGAAAGGAGCCAATTTATTTCCTTCTCCCCCCCTTTCAATTTATTAATCTTTTTTTTTCTTTATTATATTGCAAAGTAAAGACATCAAAACAAAACCATAATATAAAGAAAGAAAAAGAAGAAAAAGAAGAAATGCAAAGAAAAGTAGACAGTAAAAGAATAAAGGAAAGTATCATATTTCAATACAATAAACACTATTTTACATGATGATGATGATATAATAATAGACTTCCACCACTCTCACTACACATCCTTTCACCTTTTATATTTTATCTGTATTTCAGTATTATTTTCATCTTAATATATATATGTATGTGTGTATATGTATATTTCCCCTTTTCCATTCACCAGGTCATTCTAGACACAGCCAGATTTTTACATTTGAACATTGTCTTTCTAAATAGTCATTCAAGCAATTCCATTCCTCCTGGACTGCATTCATTGGCTTTCGTCTTATTATATCCGTCCATTTGGCCAGTTACAAATATTCACATAATTTACATAACCATTCCTTTTTGGTTGGTACCTGGTTCCCCTTCCAGTACTTAGCCACCAGAATTCTCGCCGCTGATGTCGCGTACAGAAAAAAATGAGTTTTTTTCTTTTGGAGTATCACTGTTCAGTACAGCGGACGCTTGGGTTGTGAACGTGATCTGTGCAGGAGGCATGTTCGCAACCCGCAGCGCTGCATCTGCACATGCGTGGGTTGTGATTTGGTAATTTGGAGCATGCGCCGAAACCCAGAAGTAACCCGTTTTGGTACTTCCAAGTTCGGCACATCCATAACCTGAAAACGCGCAACCCGCAGCGATCTCAACCCGAGGTATGACTATATTCCCAAAAGATATTTTTCTGG